>NW_019104629.1:95071-117138 GCF_001995035.1 Momordica charantia
CCTCTCTCTCTACTGATCTTCTTCTTCTTCTTCTTTTCACAAATGGTGCAATATTATTTGGTAGCAGCCGAAAGCCTAATTTAACTCTTTATTGAATACGGCCATGGGTGTAGGGGGTCCTGGAAAAGGAATTATTGTCTTTTCACTGCCAAGGCATGTCTCAGTCATTAACTATAAGTGGATCCCATTTTTGAGATTTTTCTGTTTCTGTTCCAAAATTAAACAATCCCCCCTTCCCTTCATTTTGTGCACAGTCTTACCACTTACTTCTTTTTGGCTCCTTTGAATATAATAATTTTCAACACTGTTCCTTTTTGTTTTCCCATTTCAACAATCTTCCCTGTTTCCCCTTCTTCTTTCTTCTCTCTTCTCTTTACTGTTATAACCTCTGCTAGCTGCTGTTCATCACCAAGGAAAATACATAAAAATAAGGCAAAAGCAAGCAAGTGAGAAGGTGAAGCCAATGGAGAGGTCAGTTTTTCTTCATTATAATATGGGTGTGTGAACAAATTCTTCCTTCTGTTCTTTAAGTTGCTATATTGGAATTTCATGGATCATGTTCATACTGTTTAGTAAGTAACCCATTAAAAAAATTGATGTTTGCATGAACTTAATTGGGTTCCTAATTGACTTGTATTATTTAATTGGGGTTGAAATAATTAATGGTGATGTGCATTTTGTGAATTAAAGTGATAGATTGTGTGTGAGTTGGATGTGTGTTTGATTGATGATGCATGTGCTGTGGCCAATTTCCTTACTTTAAAATAATGAACAAATTGACATTGGAAAAGAAATGTTTAGTATTTTTAATAATAATCAATCAAAAGTAAATAACGTAGTTTAGCAAGTAGATCCAGATGGGGGTAGGTCTTGAATCTTGGTGATTGGTTTCATTTAATGTTCAATCAGAAGTTTCTATGGCTACATTTTTCGATGTGTTCTTCCTTTTTTTTTTCTTTTTAATATATAGTTTACTTTGGTTGAATAAAAAAATATATATCTATAGAGTAGAATCCACTTTTTTATTAGGTGTGGTAGAGATGAGAATCGATGGAAATTTTAACCACTTATTTGAAATTTTCAACAAAAGTTAGATTTGATAAATCTATGGGGTAATGATTTTTCTTTTTCTTTTTTTGTTTTTTTGTCTCAGTGCTTCCAATTTTTGTGGTCCAAATTTTAAAAACAATCAAATCAATTCTAAAATATAAATAAAAGTATTATTTTATCCAGATTAGAAATTTTTAAATTAAAAATGACATTTTCATATAAAAAACACATTTTTAATTTAAAAATCGAGAAACAAAAAAAGAGTTATCTCATATTTCTTTTTTAACTAACATAGTTATGTTATTTATTAAAAAAATGAGACAAGGAAAAAATGAAACGAAACATTACCAAATGGATCCATAATTTCCACGACGGCTCCTTAAGAATAGCATGTATTTTGAAGGTTAAGTAAAAATAATTTAGGTTAAATTATTACTATTTTTTTTAACAAGACACCACTTTTTAGTCCTTATGATTTAATATTATTTTTACTTTAGGCTCTATGTGCTTCTAAAAGTTTGGTTGTCTCCCTATTATTTGGTTAAAACTTGCTACGTGTCATTATTATTAAGGGATAATAGAAATTTGTGTCTCCACCCTAAAAGAAATTATAAAATTGTATCGAACATTATTATGGATTGTACTCGTACTCCAAAATAAAAGTAAAATATTTTTCTTTCTACTTTTCAACCAAAATAATATTTTAAAACCTCCAAATTAATTTTGATTTTGAACCAATGTAGCTCACTATGCCCTCATCACATCTACGAATAATTTAGTTGTGTTGAAAGTTTATTACCCGTTCACTAATGGTATGGATTTGTTTTGTAATTTTGACACAAAACGATAATGAAACTTTTAAAAACATAAATACCAAATTTAAACTAGGTTAAAGCTTGAGAAATAAAATTTTAGTCTAGCCAATAAATCAAGATTTTGTTTGGTAAATGGATATGGTTTTTCAATTTATAAGGATGCTTGAAAATTTCTAAAATGAGTTCATTTCACTAGGTTTTAGTATTAAAAAAAAATGCATTACATATTATTTATTATTTTTTTTAAATGAGGAAATTTAATCCTAAATATACATTATCACTGCGCTCAAATCGAAGATGTAAAGCAATTCTTTTCGACACAGAAGAAGCCATGGTATTACAATAAAATAAAAAGTACCAGATCATCTAAGAACTATGTTATCTTAATACAATGTAATATTTTCTGTAAAAAAATTAAAAGGATAGTAGTTAGTACATTGCTCCTTATATATATATATATATATTGGGAATTCATATTGTGCAACGCTCGAGATTAGTAGTCATAGAAATTTGGTTCCTTGACTTGGAGCACATGTCGAAGTGTTTACAAGGCTGCATATGTTAAAATGAATGACTAATATTTCATGATCGATCACTTCAAATTAATGAGAACACTTGTACGTCTAATGAATTACTTTATGGTCCGAAGTCGATGTCATGGTCACATGGTTGTATTGGCCTAGCTTAGAGTGACATGATTGTGCTTGTGTTTTATCCCATTCAATTTGGCCCTCCCCTTGGGAAAATCAAGCTAATGGATTAGATGAGGTGTGTCATAAACAGCGTTCCTTTTAATGGAACTACATGAATAGGTCATAATATTATATGGTTTTATGAAACCCTTTTACTACTCAAGAAGTCAATTTATTAGAGTCATCATTTGTGAAATACAAGGCTATTTTAACCCATTATGAAGGGAAAATTAGTAAAATGGCTAAATTACAATGAGATTACATTAAGAAAAGGTGTAAAATCACTAAACAATCCCCTGAAGAAGGTTTTGTTTAGTGTTCTCTTCAAAGTGAGAAATTGTAACTTTTATTAAGAAAAAAAAAAAGATGTGGAGCTCTCATTTGGTCATCCATTTGTAGCATGTTAAACAACAAATGTTTGTTCAACAATGTAGTTTGCTAGGCCCATCAATGGGGAGCATATACTCATTTCAATAGTAGGAGAGCTTAATCCAATCGAATAGCGACTAGTTGGTGATTTATTTGATAACTTTTCCGTTTCTTGCTTTTTGTTTTTCTCTTGATAAATGTTTCTGTTTCTCGTTTCTCATTTTTAAAAAACGTTTACAAAATTGTGTAGAAATTTTGGAGCCAACGAAATAAAGTTTTTTTTGTTTTTTTTTCCTCTCTAATTTTTTCAGAAACATAGATAAAAGCATTATTATATCCTTCTTGATTTATAAAATTTATGATAAACATTAAAAAATAAATATTTTAATTATTAATTTTAAAAATTATATTTCATATAAAAAATTAAAATTGTAGAGAACGAAAAACTAGAAATTGTTACTTAAACATGTTTCTATTTTTTTCAATAATAAAAAATAAAAACAAAAAACAATAACAATAACCAAATGCAACTATTTTTTCATTTATTAAAAAATAGGAAACGAAAAACAAGAACATAAACAAAAGAAACAAGAAACAAAAAAATAAAAACGTTACCATACGACCTTTAAATATCTATGCGGTACAAATTTTGGAGACCTGGATACAAACAAGAAAATAAAAACGTTACCATACGCCATTTTTTTAAAATCTAGGATATAGACACGACATGGACGTGTTAATTAAAATATACAAATTTAATTAAAGTATATACCATTTTTATACGAGAAAGAATTCAAATTCAATAAGTTTATGCATTTTACTCTTAAAATCCATAAAAAAACGAGTTTGACGGTCCGGAGAAAGAAAAGGACCTCCTTTGAAAAAAAAAGGAACTCGCTTAACTCGCTAGGCCTTCGGAACAAAGGTGATTCTGTTCATGCTTCAGACGATCTGGCTAAAACTATATACTAGAATATTCGAAACGATTAGAAAGGCGAACCTATAGAGAGGCCTGTTTTAGCGCGTTTCCAAAGGTAACCGGTTAGGTTGACTTTGACTTTGGAAACGCTACGTTGGACCGGGTGAAGAATGAAAAACGTCCGCTAACGCCCTTTGTTTGAAAGGGATAAGATCTTTTTTAGATCAACAACGAATGTCTTGTATCTATGAAGAAAGTATTTTGCTCTCAAAATTTATTATTTTGTCATATATTAATTGTCTAGCTTCTATGCTTAACAAGTTTTCATGTGCCAAACAAATATCATATTTATACTCATTTTATATAGCTTCTATGCTTAACAAGTTTTCATGTGCCAAACAAATATCATATTTATACTCATTTTATATAATAATTAGTGTATGAAACACATCTATCGAACTAACAAGCATAAAATATGTGTCCAATAAGTGCCTGTCAAACACGTTACCCAAACAAACTGAAGTGTCTGTGGTTCTCAAGTAGTAGTCTGATTAGATTACTACACGACATAGTTGATATATTAATATCGTCATTAAGATTTCTCTTTGCTCTCGATTGTTATACCATTTTCAACCATCAAAATAACACTATGGAAAAGAATCCTTTTGTAAGGTGAAGTTGGGAGTTCAAACTATGGCCACTAGATTTCTTTGAGCCAAACTATGGCCACATTGGAGTGGGATTACAAACCTCTATTGTCTATTATACAGATAATTGAATTTTGTATCTAATAGAGTCGTGAATTTCTAGAAAATGATGTAATTGAATTTTGTTTGTGAATTTCTAGAAATGATGAATACAGTATTAGACAAAAAATTAAAAGTTCAATAATTTATTAATCTATTAGATACAAAATAAAAAATTTATTTGACACTCTGTAAAACTCAAAGATCTATTATCTAATATGTTTTATGAACACTTTTTAAACTTTAAAAACTTATTAGACATAAACTTAAAAGTTTAGGGACTAGACTTGTAATTTAACAAAATTTGCAACAAATACGTAAATTTTCACTGTTGATGCATCATTGACAACCCTTTCTGAAATAAAAAATCAATAGTTATGCCCCATCAATATAACGACTTCGCTCTATCAAAAACGAAAAAAAATCAGTAACCTTAGGGTAAAAAAATCCCAAAAACAGATCATCTTTGTGAGGGAGGACCCCTTTGCAAATACTAAACAACCCTGAAAAGTGCATGTAGAACGAACCAAAATAACCTCTATAATTCTCACATTCAATTAAGAGAGAATTCGACAAACATGAACATAACCCAATTGGTCAATATATTACTTGCTTCTCTAACGGTCGAACTCCCTTGTTCAACGAAAAAAGACAAGAAAGGAAAATCCTATAGAGCGTACGGCCACGTTGCAAGATGAAAGGACAGAAACCAGAATGCATACCAAGAATTGGCTAAAGATTTGCTGAAGCTGTGCTACTAGAGACAATTTTGATAATCAACTAAATTCTTTTGCTGCACTCAATATTTGAACCAACGAGACATCAGAGTTATATATACATATAGATGATTTGATATGGTTACTCCATTTGATTCTGAAGGATTTCGAAATGAATGTGATCAGAAACATGTCATATTTTAACTTTTGAAGAAAAGAGATAAGACAAGGTTAATAAAACAGATTTTTTCAATGCCTCGTTGATGAATTCCTGAGAATAACACAAAAAGAAGAGGCGACTAAACTATCTCAAGCAAAATTATAGATTCTAATGAATCAAAAAGGTCGATGTGTAGAAGAAACTCACTATTTTGTCTTTACAAAATGAGGGGCCAGGAGTTTCGAAACAGTGAAGCCATGGAATGACTCGACATCAAAGAGTTCCTTTAGCTTCTCATCACAGATTATTCTCCTTTTGTCAGAAGGGTCCTTCATGAAGAATCAAGAAGAATGTCAGAAGATGTTCAACGTCAACCATGCAGCATGGAAATATATATACCCATAATGTAATTTCTTTTTCGTAATCGATATTCGCAAGAAGGATATTTCTCTTACACATTCATTTAAGCTTCAAAAATCAAAAGTTCTCCGTAGAACATGACCAAATTAGTAAAAATGTTCATTTTAACCATACTTTTGGATTGTGGAATATCAGTAAAATCAGGAATAAAACAATGATAGGAAATAAGCTTCTTGAAATTCTTCTCCAATTTTCAGTTAACATATTCACCAACATGCTAGCAACAAATTCTATTGTCAGTATATTAATGAATATCCATTGTTCTCCTATTCATGGGAATCTGATCTTCCTTCTCCATGCCCTTTTCTCGATGGCCACCCTTTCAAGAAGGAGAAGGGAAACCTTTGGGCCCATATCGTCGAAGCTTTCCTATTGACCCTTTGGATAGAAAGGGACAACAGACTCTTCAACAACAAACACCTCTCTTACGAATTTACTCTTATTTTCAAAATTACAGTCTCGATGATCTTTTTTTTGAACTGGAGAGCTTTTTTGTAGCTACCAAACTTTTAGGGTTCTTTACCTTCTTGTGATATTTCATACCATCAATGAAATGCTTGTTTCCTCTGAAAATATATATATATCCCACTGGAAGATCCAAAAGAAGACAGCAATGAGGAATTTTGCACCCCTTTTTTTTATAAGAGAACTTTCATTAAGAAAACCCTTGTTAAAAAAAGGAAAGATTATCACATCCTCCCATGATGAGAAACTTAGTATAATACATAGTGAACAAACAAATGCATTGCAGAAATATAGCGATACCATACTACCAAAGAATCTTTCCAAAGGCCAAGTACCTGAAGGTTGTTTTGCTTTATGTAATCCCACATTCTTTTCACAACTTCAGCGCGAGATAACGCATCTTCTCCTGTACCAAAAAAGGTCACCAGAGCATCCGAAAGTGGAAGCGGAGCAAGAAAACCTGATTTCCCTTTCTTTTGCTGCTTTTCCTCTCTTGCAGCCTCATCTGAGTCTGGAGGAAAAAAAAGAAGATTACCAGATATGAGTAGAACCTTCAGTTAGCTGTAAACTGGAAAGAGTTTAATTTTAAAAATGTAGATCCGTTCTAATTCATTCTGAAGCAATTAAGTTGGGCAATTAATTAAAGGATAATATCCTTTCCCATTTGATTTTAAGAGGAGATGTAGTTCTAATCATGCCATCAACATGAATTTGGATGACTCAAATTCTCTCTAGAAAAACATTGAAAGAAAATCATCTTGGTTATGCTTGTTCATATAGCGGGTGCAAACAAAGAAACTTCCATTTTTTGGTTAATAAATATGGATAATTGGACTTGCAATATTTAATTAATAAACTTTACTTTCTCAGTGTTTTTTTTTTTTGGGTTTAAATAGAACAATTTCCAATGGTTGGCATACAGATACCTTGGCTTAAATTTTGGTTTTCACGAGAAACCTAAAGGATGGGGAAATACCTCACTTCCTTGACCTTTTGCAAAAAAATCAGTACCTCCAGATTATCCCCAAGGGAAGATAAAAGACTTTGGAGTTTGAAAAAGGTCGAGTAAGTCCCTTTTTCTCTACCTTGCAAGCTCCTAATCGGCAATTACTAGACACGTTACTAAGAGCATTTGAAGAAGGAAAATTACCAAAAAGATCAAAATATTCTTATGGCCTCTTTTTCTAAAAAAATTAAACACAAATGACAGATTGCAAGCATTCATTCTCTGTGTACCAGAAATGATACACCAAGTGAAAAAGCATGGTGAAGATCTTAACCATCTCTTCATTTTTAGAGTAACATCTTTAACGGTTCAATACCTCTTGGATTTGGAGCTTACCCCTCCTAGTCAAACTTCGAGGAACAAAGATAAACAGTGAGAAAAAGTTTCATAGATAGTAAAAAAATTTAAATAATAATAGTAAAGAGAGGAAAGTCAAAATTTTCAATTCAAGGAAGTTACAAAGGAACTCTCCTAAATGGCACAAAGAAAATTTGAATTGTAAGTATCGGAAGGGGCATAAATTTTACACCGAAAAGGAGCTACAAAAGTATTATAGTCCATAAAACACAAAGACAAAATGCTTTTCTTTATTGTTGAAAACTATTGTTTCTCTCGAGGCACAAAAGCGAAAAGAGAACTCTCACAAATAGCAGCTATAAGATTTTTGTGCTTTCTTCAGATGATTGAGGGAGTTTCTACAAATAGAAGCGAAGATAAAAAAAAATTTGGGTGTTGAACGCTTTAGGTTTCTTATAGGTACCAACATTGAGATTACTATAATTCAGAATAGAGGTAAAAAGATAGCACCATAGAAGACTTGCCTTGTTGAGCCAATTTGAGAGCATCAGCTTCTCTCTCCTACGCATGCTACTCACAAAATCCTAACCTCACTCTTACCACCCGATCCTACATATACACACGCAGTCTATTCTAACTGACTTTGAAATACATTTTCCAGTTTTCCCCTTCTCTCATATACACTCATTATAGAAGGCCTAACAAATCATCAATGAAATCTTTGAATAAAGAATTGACATGGGGTCCTCTCCTAAAATATCTTGGTGATGCTATAAAAAAGTCTCAGTGACCAGAAAAGCAAATGCTTTGGTCTGGTTAATGTACTTGGAAGGGCTAAATTCAGGTTAAAGATTGCAGGAAAGGTGCCCCTATGCACCAATTTGTCCAAGTCGGTGCTGCTTATGCAAAAAAGCATAAGAAACCCTTAATGGTTTACTTGGGATTCTGTGTTCACTATTCAGCCTTGGTTTTTCTTGGATTTTCAATATGGGAGCTACAAGCAATACAAACGCACTGTTATGGGGCACTGTCATGTGGCCATGCCATGAAGAGATGTGCTAAATTGTTATGGATTAATGGGGTCAAACCAGCTCTTTGAGGCATATGGTTGGGTCGTTGGGAAGAACCAATGGATCTTCAAAGACAAAGGAAGAGAGATCCTATGCAGCTTTGGTATTACTTTATCCGAACAATTTAGATTTTATCGCACTAATGTCATTAATTCTTATTGAGGTGCATTTGTATAATTATTCTAGAAGTCTTATTGGTACTTTGTTGTAGTACTCCTAAAGGGAGTTTCTTGGCATGAACAAAATCATAGAATTCGAATAAAAATAACTATTATTGTTATCCACCTTCCTTCGCTTGCTTTTGCCGCTTCTTCTTTGGCATCTCTTCCTTTCCTTGCTTTTGCCGCTTCTTCTGGGGCTTCTCCTTTGGCTGCTCCTTCTGACTTGATTTGGCTGGAATAACTGCATCCATGTCAAAAAATGTGAAATAAGGTTTGTCGCTCAGTGTCATCAAAATAAAGTTATGGGCTTGTGACATTAGCCATTAAGCAAGGTGCATGGAAACCTAAACTTTCTTTCATAAGAAAATAAGAGCATTTTGTTTGTCATGTCCTTGTGCCTATAATGATAACAAGAATATAATATAAGTCAAAGGCCAAAAAACCCAAGAGTCAATATTGAAATATCAGTTAAGGCTCCATAGAAGCAGTTTGACATCAAGCATTAACTCAAAGAAATTGCTTAGTTAACAATTAAGAGTAACGGTGAAGAACACTCAACTAAAAGGCCAAACATCAGAGAAAACAGTAACATATAATTAGCAACAAAATTAAAGCTATAAAAGCACACCGTCATTTGATTCCAAAGGCCAAATATGCTTTGATAGAGCTTTATTCATTTGAAACATGTTGATGGAATTAACACCAAAGAGTGCTTTCAATGGTTCATCACAGATAATATTTCTCCTATTACTGGGGTCTTGCAAATTATTCTCTCTAATGTGGATCCATAGTTGCTTCACAACCTATAACAAAGATAGCAACAATTTTATTAGAATGAAATAAAAAAGACAACAACGAATCTCTGCTGGTTTATTTGGGAAGACTGAAAAAGGGGTCAAAAATTACTTTCTAGATGTACCTCAGTCCTTGCCATTTCAGGAACTCCTGTAAATTCCTGCAGTTGTGGGGAAAGGCTACACAGCTTGCTAAAACCACCACCTCGTTTCTTCACCTCTTTACTAAGCTTGTTAGAACTACATTGCCAAGAACAATAATTTTTTAATCAAAGATGGTCTCAAATAAAAATTTTGATTCAATCTTTTTGCTTTTTCTAAGAAACACAAACTTTTGATTGATATTTGAAAAGTTACAAACTAAAACTCCCTTCAGAGTTTAGAGTAGAACTAGAAACCCCCAAACCAATAAAACAGACCAGGAAAGAAAGTTCCTGCTACTGGAAAGCAACTCCCTCACTAAAGCTAAAAACACTGTCTGATCAGAGAATAACCAAAAAAAAACAAACAAACAAACAAACAAAAAGAAAGAAAGAAAAAATTGCCCGAATAAGAATTAATTTCAGAAGTTGAATAATTTCAAGTCTTTGAAACAAGCACTCGTAGAGTTGTATGTTTGATATCTGTGAGTGTTCGGGCCAACTTGCACGCACTTTAACTAATCTCACGGGACAACTGACCCTACAACATTTGGTGCCAGGAAACATATAAAAATTTCTAATTCCTAAGGTCGGTGACCATCATGGGATTTAAACTCATTTCCTCTCAATTAACCCTTACCCCTTTGGACCTTGTAGGGTTGTATGTTACTTAAGCATTATGTCTGACCCAAGGAACTCAATTGTTCTCAAATAATAGGTGATTCATGTCAAACCAAATGCCCACACCACAAATTTAGCAGCTTTTGATCCGTAAACTTTTTCTCTCCCTCTTAGACCGCGGCCAGTTGGCCACAAAGTAAATTAAAAATATTGTTTTTAGCCTTGAAATAAGAAACCTTGAAACAAAGTCTCCTAAAAGTTTCTGACACGGGAATAACGAAAGAACAAATTATGAAAATTCTCCCCAACATTAAGGCATAATAAAAAGAAACTCGGATTTAAAGACAAACTATGACATTTCTTTAAATCCTATCAATTGTGTTTCAGCTCTCCAAGAAACATCTGGTTTCAGCTCCTTCAATAACTCAAATTTTTATGGGGAGCCCATATGTTTGCAAGGCGCTCTTAAGGCTATGATATTCACTAGTCTATTATGGGATGAGCTATTCTCATGTCAGGGCACACAACTAAGAAGCATATTATACCATTCCCTGAATGGATGGACAGATGTAGGTTGTCAATCAAACTTGGGAAACATATTTTTGTTGTTTACAATGGGCAGCTAACTTGGGCTAAGTTTTTCTATAAACTTTGTTCCATACATCTACAAACTTAACCCCATAAGTTGTCTACGTGCCCTCCCCTCCCCATCCACCTCCCCTAATATTCCACTGTACGCAGCAAATGCTACACTTGTGGCTGAGGTGGATCCCAGCTAAAGGATAGAGACAACATGCTACATGAATTTGAAATCTCATTTGCAACGTGCCCAACAACAAATGATCTCAATTGCAATGGAAAGAGGCATGAGGTCGAATTTGCTATTGTGATTGGGTCTATATAAAGTAGCAACCCCATAGACAAAAGGCCTTAGCTCAATGAGGGAATGCTACATTGGCTCCATCCTTTTTCAGTTCCTTCCATATGATTGAAAGAATTGAGTGAGTGGCTTACATATTGGCATCTAGCTTGCTTTTACTTCAGTCCACACAATATTTCATGTTTCACAATTGTGTAAGGTTGTTGGTCATATCTTTCCTTTAATTCCCTTGCCTTTTAATCTGTCGATGATATGGTATTAACATCACAACCTCCTGAGATCCTACGGGTGTGCTCCACTCAAGATACTTCAGACAACACTAAGGTGTTGGTATGCAGGGAAGTAGCTACCATGGACCCACCACAAGGATTACCACCCAATTTACAAACTTCCATCTTCATGACAAGGTGGCTCTTTGGGGGCAATGTAATGTTAGGCCCCTAATAATTAGGTTGTATCATAGAAAGAGAATTAAATGGGCGGTCAAGTGTGTGAGCATTTTTGTACTAATTTTGTCTGTTAGGTTTCAATATTTTGGATTGAAGCCCCTTTTTTGTATGGCTAGTTGTGGGGCTGCCCCAGTCTTGGGCTATTTTAGGCTATTTTTTTAGCCCCTTAGGTTTGTTCTTTTGTTCAGTTCTCATAAAAAGAGGAAACAAAAAAAAAAAGTTGTTGATAAGGGTGGTGAGCCCATGTAGTTATGTATGGTGTAAGCATGAGTAATGTGTGAGTCAGCGTGTTTACATACTATATAGATGAGGGATATCTTTTTGGCTTTTGACTTAATTCCGATACGTAGAACAGAACAGGAGCTCTTGAATTTTCCCTTCGATATGTAATCTTCTAATTATCAATGAGCTCCAACAATTATTATTTTTTCGATTCCACCATCAGTCGAAGTACTAATTCCAATGCATAACCCGTACTGATTTACAACTTTCTGCATCCAGCTCATTTAATTGTTGAACCTATCCTTGAAGAATTTATTATTCAGAGGATTTTGAAAAAGCTATACCAAAGATTGTTTCTAACCATTGCAATACAAAAGGACTCTTTTCTCTCAACTTGAATATGAATCCCAAAGAGTTACTCACTAATCTAATGAAAAAAGGAGAAGAAAAATATATTGTCCACACTTCAACTACTAAACTCCATGGCAGTACTCATGCTTAAACTCCAATTTCACAGTTTAAAAAGAAAGAAAGAAACAAGATAGAGAGGCAAGAGAGAGAAAATGTCATTCTATGTTTGGATAGCCAACCCATTATTAGACTATGCTCCAATAAATACACTCGTGACATATTAACTATTACTGAAAATACAAACACCTTGAAGAGCAACTGGTATAAGAAAAGAAATGTGTTTCAACATTGGTTGAACTACAAATTCTTAGACCTAAAATAAGATGAAATTGCCTATATTCTGAAGCAACAAAGATAGATTGAAACTCTCAGCCAAAAAAAAATTTGACAACTAAAGGAAAGTTGTGGCTTTGCAGGGACAATGTTAACTTGTTTAATAGAACGAGATACAGAAAAGTAAAATCTCATTCCATTTTTCAAAATCCTTTCAACAGAATTGTATAAGTTGAACAAAATGTGAGTAAAAAAATATGTTTAAAAATCCAGTTATACAAAGGAAAAGTAAAAATAATAATAAGAAGAAGTAATGGAAACGAACTTGACCTAGTTGGCACAATTGGAGCATTTCCCAGAAAATTACTGTTTAGCCAGAAACATGGCAGAACAGAAGGAGGATAAACAAATGGAAAGAAGATAGCAAGAATAGGGGTTGATCCGAGAAAAGAAACCCCCGAGACACTTCTTGAAGACAATCTCCAGCTATTTTGCTTATTAATATGGGTAGCCTAAACAAGAAAGAAACTTATAGGTAGGATGGGGTTTGGTTAAAAATTTTGAAAACTGAAGTCAGTTTTGCAGGAATGAGTTGTTCTAAATATGAAGATTGATCTGGATGGAAATGCGATCCACAAAAATGATGAACACGGTATTAACCGAGACCTGTTCAGATAAAAACAGATTATCTCAGTTATTGCAAAACATTCTTAGTTTCAAAATCAATAAGTCCTAAGAAAATAGATTCCTGAAATAAATCAACCAAAGAAGTATACCAACGTCGGTTGTGAATGTCTGATCAATAGAGCACAGAATAACATCACTACGGGTGCAATACTAAAACAAGACACTCGTCGCACTTGTTGTAATGAACACAACCACATCAATAACTTATCAGAATTTTGGACTAATAGAATCTTAGCGTTATGCCCGTAATACGAAATCCAGAAAATCGTCAAAAGAAGGCTTTCCCCTTAATGTCAACTTTCAATTGACTGAGGACGTTGAATTCGTTGAGGAAAACAAAAAAAAGAAACCCAAATTCTTGCAATACCAAAACAAATTAGAATCTATATAATGATTCGATTATGGTTAGGAATTTGCAAGTACACATAATCACAATTGTGGATAAATGATTCGGCGTTGATGATTTTTACATTCTTGCCACTGATTTCAGTATGCAAATAAATCAAATTACTGTCGGTTCGCTCTAGTACTAGAACCAAAATTACTCGCAAAAACGAAAACAAGCATTAGAGTTCTTCACCAAAAACTGAACTGAAAATCACAATTTTTATAAATTAAGAAATTGGTGAATTACTCACCTGGTTTTACCCTTTTCATCATCGTCGTCGTCGTTTTCTCCGTCTTCACTATCTCCATCCTCTTCTTCCGTCTTCAAATTTCCGTCTCCATCCTCCTGGTCAGCTTCCTCGGCCGCCTCGTGCTCAGTCCGGAGGAACAAGTCCACCTGTTCCCTAATAAACAGCTTCTTATCGAGCAAATCAACGTTGAATTCCTCCTCGAGCATTCGGCGGACGATGGTAGTGGTGGTGGTATTGAGGTCGGAATTCCTAAGAAACTCCCGGAGCCGACCGATGAGCTCCGAGTCTGAAACCATTGCTGTAATCCAAAATAATGTCGGAAGCAGAGTAGTAACACGGGCGATTGGGAGAAGAATCGGGCAACGGCAACGGCGACGGCGGCGGCGGTGGGTGGGTAGGTTTTGGAGTTGAGCGGCAGTCTCCGTCGAAGAGGAAAGGAAGAGGAAAGACTTGGGATGAAGAAACAGATTGGAAATTTGGGGAAGAAGAAGAAGAAGAAGAAGGAACAAATATGGAAATTAATTAATTATTTGTTTTTATTTAATTATTTTTATTTTAAAGAAAATAATAGAAAAAATAGATTAAAATTCTCTATTGTTGCCCGTTTTTTGTTTCTCTTTCTCGTTGAGCTGAAGGTAAGATGACCACTAGAGTATTGACACATCAGCCAATTGGCCCCACCACGTGTCACGTGTTTGTGTTTAATAATCACATTTATTTCTTTATATATATATATATATATATATATATATATTTTTTCTTGGATAAGTTATATTTATATTATTTCTTGCCCTACCATTTGGATGATGAATTTTTTGCTTGATTAAAAATCAAATTATATCTAAACTAATAAAACTATATCAACAAAAACTGTGTTTGGAATATGGGTTGGGTTTAGGTAACCTGAGTTTAGTTAGTTTAAGGAGGTATTTGGTGTGCAATGTTTGGAATAGGTTGCCTCGGAAGTAAGGTAACATGTTGTTCGAGGTGCAAAATTTATGGAGTATATCTCTTTTTTAAACCATATGATGGTTCATTGGTCCAAATCGACTAAAGTTAATTGAGAGGAAATGGATTCATAGTTTTTAAAAAGGAGTTTTTGTTTTCAAAATCTCATTTTTTGTTATAATGCTCCGTTTCTTTTATTGGCATATTTCCTCCCAACAAATTTCTTTTTCACTCTAAATTTTTCTCTTAACCCAATTTTTTACTACAAAGTTTATCTCTCCCTCTAAAATTTCCATTCACACTTTTCTTTCTAAAATGATTAATATTTGCCTAACATTTTCTCTCCATAAAATTTTGTCTTCTTTTTAACCTTCTTCTTCTCTTTCTAATTTATTTTTTCTCTAGCAAATATCTCTAATTTTTCTCAATCTATTTTCTGTTTTCAATTTTCTTTCCCTACACCTTTTCTTTATTTTTATTTCTTTTTTCTGTAGCAAATATATATCGAATTTTTTCTATTTAATTTTTTTCACCATAATTTTTTCTCTCTTTATAATTTTTCTTTCTTTTATCTTTTGCTCTCAACTTTACTTGCTTTCTCCCCATTTTTTTCCTTTGTGTTTTAACTTTTCTCCCAATAAAATTTTATTTTCTCTAAATCTTTTTGTTTTTCTCTCTAAAAGTTCTCTTTAAAAAATGTTATTTAATTGAGCTTTTATTTTCATGACTCTACATTAGGAATAACAAAAATCTCGGTAGGGTCGGGTTACTTCTCCAGGAATGCATTTTCTTCCATGTCTCTACCCCAATTCTATTTTTTTAAAAAAATAATTAATATATATTTTATTAACTATTTTACTAAATTATGAATAAAATATTAAATATTTTTTAAAACTAATTATTTATATTAGTAAATAACAATTCTTCAGTAAAATAGATCATGGTACTACCTTCATTTAAAATAGATAATGATAATACATGGATGAGATCAAACTCACAACCTCTTGTTTGGAGATATATGTTTATTAGTGTTAGCTATGCTTGCTTTGGTTTTTATAGAATGTTTGAACTTTAACAATTTGTACTTCACCATTTAAATTATGTATGACTTTTCTATCTATTTTTTATTTTTCATGTTTTTCAGTTTTATTTTCTATTCCATTCTTTTCATTTTTTCTGGAATGCATAAAAATATTTGGATGTATTCATCCCGACGTGAAAAAGTAAACCTCTAAGTTCTTTACATTTTTTAAATTCATCATTTTTAATTCTTTACATTTTGTGAGATTTGATTATAAATACACTTTTTTTTTTTGTCTTCCAGTAAAAATATCGTTGAACTTTAGATTTGGTTGAGACTTTTGTTTCAAATCAATGACTACCTCACAACATATAATTCAATAAAATGGAATTTTCAAATAAGTTTTGGACATATTTCTGAATTTATGTAAATCTATTATTTATGTTATATTATTTGATAATGGTACGTCTATTAAAAAACTACTTGTCAAAATTGGTAACAAATAAAATAGGTTGTATTTACTTTTTTAAGTTTGGTTAATTGTCAACTTTTTAGGTTTTGGTTTTTATTTGAAAACAAAGTTATAAATAAAAAGCATTCCAAAATGGATAGCAAAAATAAAATCTAATTATGATATTAAGATACAAAAAATTATTTAACTATTTGAAAATAAAATTACAAACAAAATGAAAATATCAAAATAAAATAATAAACATTCTTTCTTATTCAGAGATCGAGTGTTTTTTTTTAAATATAGAAATCGTACATATGTTTGTTTTTTTTTTTAGAAATTGTACATATGTGTGTTTTTTTTTTCTGAAATAGAGAAATCGTACATATGTGTGTTTTTTTATTTTTAGAAATCGTGTGTTCTTTTGAAATCCATACGTATCTTTCGACGAAAGTTAAAAGATGTAAAAAAATAATAATAACAATGAAAACAAAAGTGAACAAATTTAGTTTGAAGAGAGCGAATTTCCTAAATAAAAAAAAATTAAAAAAGAAAAATAAATAACCACATATAATAATATTTAATAGGAGAGAATGTATCAGTTAAATCAAGAAAGAGGAAGTAAGATACAATAGAGTAATTATGCCTCCAAATATGTGGGCCTCCGTCCCACATAGAAAGAAAAAATATATTTTTTTATATAATAATAAATTACTTTACACATGGTACATTTTAAAATGGAGGTAGTAGGGAAGTTTCAGACAACTAAAAATTTTCTCCGTCAATTGACGTAAGCCTTCTTAAAGTTGGTGAGTGATCAGGAATTGATTAATTTACAAGTTTATTAGATTTAAAACTTCTTGAACAAAATGATAACATGTCGTGTTTACTCACATTTGTCATATTATTTAGATCCATGAATGAAATTTGGTATAAAGTTTTTTATAAGATAATTAACAAAATTAATTTCATTGTGGGATTCTTGTCCTTATCTTCATTTGATAAACTACAACAAATGATCAAAACATGTAAAATAGGGTAGTGTTCATATCTCATTTGGGCTTATTTGTTAGGTTTACTTTTAAAGCTCATTTTCATGTAACATGTTGAAGGTTTTGTACTTGGAGAATATAAGATGGTATTGTTGCATAGGGGAAACTTAATTGAAGAATACAAGCAAAAATAATCTAACAATTTTCTAAAAGAAAATATAGGCTATGCTTGCCGACCTACACTTAGGATTTATTTAACCTAATCATACGAGACACAAATAGGAAAAAATTTGAATCATTTTTTCTATTACTCGACGCTGACGCTTCTCTCTCTCCTTTTGAAGAAATTTTCATATACTAATATAAATACTACTAAGCTATTTATTGTGTGCCACATCAACAACATTTGAAAATGATGTGGAATCTAGAGCCTTAAAAAATTATTTATTAAAAAAAAAATTGTGTTATGAACAAAGGAAATAAGTAGGTACTCGCATGGTACTAGAAAATTTTTCTCTCTTTTTCCAAATCCTCTCAAATTTCATCGAGAAT
The DNA here is from genome assembly GCF_001995035.1 of Momordica charantia. The sequence continues at coordinate 113,037 of NW_019104629.1, forward strand.
ATTTATAATCCTCTTGTTCCATGCTACCTTCATTTAAAGTCTGCCGGTGTAAAAGATACCTTTATTATTATAAAAGTAAAATATATATTTTTTTATGTGGAACCACATATTTAGAAGCAAAATGAGTGCATCTCACTCTTTCTCTTGATTTAATTGTGCATTCTCTCCCCTATTAATTACTATTATATGTAATTTTTTTTAGTTTATTTATCATTTCATTATGTTTTGCATTTTCACTTATTTCTCTCCTTTTATATTCTCATTCAAAACTCATGACTTATGACTTATTGGTTGAGATATATACCTCAAAATGTACAAATATCAAATTTTATTTATTTTATAATTAACCCAACTTAAAAAGTAAATACAACATATTTTATTTGTTTACCATTTTAATATCTTTTTTTTTTATGGATAACAAATATTGAATGATAAATTTATATATATCATAAACATATGTCATGAACTTATTTGAAAACTCCATTTTATTGAATTATATATTATCGGCCTAACAATTGATTTGAAATAAAATTTTCAACTAAACCTAAAGTTGAACAATATTTTTACCCAAAATGAAAAAAAAAATGTATTTATAATCAAATAATCAAAATTCATAAAATGATGAATTTAAAAATGTAAAAAATTAAACATAACATATTTAGAGACTTACTTTTTCACATGGAGATTACTACATCCAAATATTTTTATGCATTCAAAGAAAAATGAAAAATAGATAGAAAGTCATACATAATTAAAATGATGAAGTGCAAATAATTAAAATTCAAACATTCTATAAAAGCCAAAAGTCAAGCATGACTCCATGGTAATTGGCATATATGGAATGATTCAATTTCATCCGTAACAAATTCCACTAATAGCTTTTATATGGTTTTCATTCTCATTTTCTTATTACTGTTGTTATTATTAAACATAATTAAAAGAAAACAAATTTAGAAATAGAATTTAAATATATGTTCTCACCTTTGATGTGATAAACACGTCTTAAATATGATTAACTGTTCCTCTTAATTACGAACAATTATGAAACAAGCCCCTATTTTTAATGCGAAAAAAAAAAAAAAATCTTTGAAAAATGAAAAGTAAAAACCTACTTCGCTATAGTAAAAAATTTTCACCATCGACAATAATGGGTTACAAAAATTATTTGTAGTTTGAAAAAGAGAACAAGAAATATAGAACACCTCAAGATAAATAACTTCTAACAATTCAACAAGCTAATTGGAAAAGATAATTAAGTTGGAAAAATATCACTTCAAAAAGCCCATGACCAAGGGCTAGGCAAGGCCCAGCATTTCTTTGGAGGTAATCTGAGAGTAAATTACTATAAGAAAATATCTCAATCATTCAAATTATAATCTCTTGTATTACCGATATGCTATCAAAATTTCAATTCAATCGGGGCGGCAAATGGAGCTCTTCAACATATATTTTTTTAGTTTAAATATTCGATTTTTTTATTGAAGATATATGTCTTTAACCATTTGAGTGATGTTGAAGTTAGCCAAAAATATTAAGATTAAAAAAATAATAATAATAATAAATAAATAAAAACTTGAAAACGTGATTCACGGCTGAGGGATAAGATGGAGAAGAGGAGGATGAAGGAAATAGTGATGAGGCCTTGGGATAGGGGAGAAATGAAAGGAAGAGATTAAAAGAAAAACATGTGGAATTGTGAATTTTTATCTAGAGAATTGGCAATGGGCTTGGGTGGATAAGGGAGAAATGAAAGAAGTTTTTCAAAAATACAAATAAAAAATAATAGGTTTGGGGTTCGGTTCTTTATCTCCAAACCGAACCTTTCGGTTTTAGAAATACGACAAATCGAACCGAATTGCTACCACGAATAAGTTGCAAAAATCGGTTTGGTTGTATACTCTTAAGTATATTGGTAAATCAAATCAGTATATCATTGATGTATCAACATTCATATCAGGTATATCGTTGATATATCAGCACTCATATCAGATATAGGGCTACGTGCATGATTTTAGCTCAATTCGTTAAGTCACCTATTTTTGACCAAAAGATCGTGAGCACAAATCCCCACCCCCACATGATGTTGTTATATATATATAAATATTAGATATATCAACATTCATATCCGACATATTGTTTGGTATATCAACATCTAAAATATTAATGATATAACAAATTAAGTATATCAAATTAGGATTCTATATCACGTATATGATTGGTGATTGGTTACGCTCCATGTTTGGGCTTAGATGTATATTGATCTAATGCTACATTTGCAAGTGTTCTTATATTTATTATAGGATGAGTTGGTTTACCCGACATTGTTGTGTGTTTGCATTTTGAAGTTATGTATTGATAATTTGAATGGTGAAATTTATATTTTAGGATTTGTTGTATTATGGTTTTTTTTATAATTTATATTATGAATTATGAAATGTGCTTAGGAAATTTATCACTTCCCCACTGGGAATTCCTCACCAGAATTTAGTAATAATATGGAACTATTCCAAGTTCATTTCCACATATGGACTAGTTTTCTTTTCAAATAAATTTGTAAATCGTTTGAATGAACAATCAGATTTAGGACAAAAATAATTGAATTTGTTGGGAACACAGTTTAAAAATATGAGGAAAACATAATTTAAAAAGTCAATCCCTACTACTGTTTAGTTTTAAAAAGATTAATTACACCTACCAACTCCTATTCCATATTATTTTTGGTTTGTTTAGAAGCTTAGGCTAGCATTTACACAAATCTATGAAACACTAGAATCCTAAATAATTAAAACTTCAACTTTCGTTTAATGGGTAGGAGAGCATATGTCTTCTTGTTTTAGTTCTTATTTTTAAGTAACTTCTCGTTTTATCTTGACGAACTCTATTTGACTCTAATCTTTTCAGAATTAAACTCAAACTACTGTGATTTAAACGAGTGACCAACAAGTGAATCAGCTGGATGAATTATATGAATCAAGATAAGAAAGAAGAGCGTAAATGTCGTGCTCACTCATAGATGTAAAGATAGGAATTAAACTACGACATTCATAGGAGAGTTGAAAAGGTAATTTAACTACTCATGGAAATAGAGAAAACGAAATCACATGAGAAAATGACAAAATAATCCATTTTCATTAAAATTGAATACAAGTACAAAATTAAAAATATAATAAATCAATTTGGTTTAAAGAAAACAATGAACAACTATAAAAATAACTGAGCGAAATAAATAGAACTTTCATGTTGGAAAAATAATTCAAGCTAGCAAAAATTAAGAACAAAGCTGTGAATGATCTCTTGGAGGCTCAATTTATTGCCTTGGTGGATGCAACTTCATGGAGAATTTTGTGGGAAGTTTCGTTGCTTATTTGAACAACAAATTTTGACCTCTCCTTGGAGATAATATTTGGAAGGGTGATTTGGGCATTTGACTTTCACAAAAAGGTTCGGTTAAAATAAGTTAAAATGCACGTTTTATCGGACAAAAAATGTGTCCGGCACATTTGATCAATAAGCTTGGGCTTTGAGAGTTTTATACGTCTAGTGCATTTGATCAACAATCTTTGTTTTTTCCTAAAAAAAATATATTTGCATCATTTTATCTACATTCACCTAAGTCTAAGCGTCCGAGTCATTAGTACAAAATATGCACATTTTCAATAAATTATATGCATGAATATACATTTTCAACTTCAATTGACTGCATGACAACGTAACATTTTTTAGCCTTTAACTCAAAACTTATGAATTTACCAAGGGGATGACTTTTAATTTAGATTTTCTTAAAAAAAATAATAATAAACTGTGAATAAATTTCTTGCAAGGAACTCAATCTCCACCTATTGTCCATGGTGAATCTTCATCCTAATCCCTACGAAATTTTCCAGAAATTTCAATAGATGAGACACATATTACTATTTCATCTTCGACCCAGCAACTTTTTAATTAAAAAAAGAATAAGTAAAATAATAATAATCAGGAATTATACAAAATTGATCATTTATAATCTTTTGATAAAAAATCAATTTATATCCTTTTGAACTTTAGGGTTCATTCTAATTATAAAACCGAAACAAGTAATTTCCTTGATTAAAACCATAAGGAA
>NW_019104629.1:120957-132350 GCF_001995035.1 Momordica charantia
TAAGTGTTGTGTCTTAACACTAAAGCAGTAACCAAAACTAAAGGCCAATAGTAAGTTAGTGTGCTGTCTTAACACAATCAAATGGGTGGAAGCTCCTACTTGAGAATCTAATTCCATTTAGCACTTCAATGGTAGAACCTTCAAATTTTCAATTTGTTATTGTCATTTGACTTCAAGAAAAACAAATGTATATACAAAATAACGGTATTCTCTTCTTGAGTTTACATCAACAAACCCATATACCCAAATGCAGAAGAAAGTCAAATTAAATGAAAACTAGGATAATTTTTAGCAGAATCACACGACCAAACCCCAGAATCATTGACTTCCATCTTAAACCACAAAAAAGAAAAGAAGGGCAGTGGATATCACCTCGCTCTATTCGTCTCCGACCTGCAAAAAAGATGGGCACCGCCAGTAATGTCGTTCGCTCACAGTCACTGCCGTTCGCTCGCACCGCCTGATTTCGCATGACAGAGTTCGCCGTTCACAAATACTCACTAGGTTTTTGGTTTCGCGTGGCGAAGTAGGAGTACTCAAAATGCAAACCCCCGAAGTTTGCCGTCGCTTGCACCGCTCGTGGGTTCGTGTTTTTTGGCGGCGAAAGATAGGCTTGAAACTCTTGAGTGAAAATTTGGGGGGAAAATGAATTAAAAGTTATAATTTTGTGGCTTTTTTAATGTCATGCGTAGCCCGACATTAAAATAAAATTACAATGTCGGTTCTTGCCCGACATCAAAATATATAAATTTAATTTTTAAAGTTTTAGCGCGTTTTTACATTTGTCCGTCATTGTTTCTTCCGAGTTTTTTTTTTGTCCGTCATTAAAATCCAGATTTGTTGTAGTGTTCTAATTTAAAAATTTATTGTCAAATTGATTGATAATCAATCTGTCAATGAATAAAAAAAGAGTTTTTTTTTTTAATTTTATTCTTCCGTATCAAGCATTTCTATAGAAGGACAAATGGGTTATATCATTTTATGGTGGATCCGCGAATTATTGGGCCGAGCTGGATTTGAACCAGCGTAGACATATTGCCAACGAATTTATAGTCCGTCTCCATTAACCGCTCGGGCATCAACCACGTTTGTTTTGTAAGATTTATTCACGGGGATGTTCTAAATTTATATAATATTCAAAAAACGCCCTTACAAATATTCATATAATTTATACATTAATCTAATATAATTTGCATTTATATAATAGATTTTCCTAAAATTAATTTAATATTTTAGGTTTTTTATATTAATTGCGTATATGTATTAATTTTTGTATGTTATTAGGTAAAATTCATATTAATATAAGACTATTTTTTAAAATAATTAGTATTGAAATTATTTCATTTTCAACTTTAATATTTTTTAAAAATAAAATTATATAATTAATGTTATAGGAGTAAAATTCATTTATTATATTATCAAATTATATTCTTTTATGAAGAAAAATATCAAAGGTAAGCTTATCGTTAAAAAATGTTAAAATTAAATGGAGATATTATATAATTTAATTGAATGTACATATAATACATGTATATACTCAATTGCTTATTAGTCAATGAGTATATTAATTTATTTAAACTATAAAATTACAAATAAAACCAAAGAACTTTGATAAAAGAAAATATATGAAAAAATAACGAAGGATAAAAATGTCAATATTGGATGCATTCGACATGGGAATCATAGAAACCCATTTTTCAAAAGGGCATCCAATCGACTCGGATGTCTTCCAAATTGGCATCCTAGGATACTCGGGTATCTTACATTACCACAAAACAAACGTGGAAATCTTTCACGAAAATCTTGGATTCCCACAAAACAAACGGTCCCTAAAAGAAAAATGAGAGGAGTTTTACAAATCAATGCCCAAAACATGACAAACCAATTACAAAAGTTCCAGGACTGTCCTAAATACTTATTAATTTTTCTCCATGTATAAATAAATTCTGTAATGCAATACAACTAAACTTTAGCTTGCTAACGTAATTTGATGATGAATGAAAGTAGTATTTGTACTAACAATCATTATTGTCAGTTACATAATACTAACGTAACTGAAAATAATGTTGATCTATTGTCAATGTGAAAGCTAGCTTTTGATTATTTCTCAAAAATTTTATAACATTTTCTGCTTACATTAAATCTTTATTTAATGTTAACATGAGTATAGCTGAACTGGTTAAGATATCTATCTCCCCACATGCTGTACTCACAAACAAAAAAAAAAATTTTTTTGTCACGGTATTTTTGTACTTGGTTTATTTTGGTCCCTATACTTTTCAAAAGTGACGTTTTAATCTCTATTTTCAAAATTTTAACCCAACTTTTATAGACAATGAAAAGTCTTTAATACAAATTTATGGCTACATTCATTAGTATGAGTGAAGTGTCATGCTAAAATCGTGATAGAAAAAAATGAGGATGAAATGATCAAAATAATCACTTTTTAAAAATACGAATGTTAAAAAAGTACAAGAACGAAAATGAACACAAATTAAAAGTACATAAACTAAAATGAATATTTTAAAAGTATAGAGACGAAAATGAACCATAATTGAAAGTAGAAAACTAAAATAATGGAAAAAATTGGATTCAATTGTCAACTGCTGCTCCTGCTCCTACTCCTATAGTAAATTGGATTGCTTAAACCTAAATCATAATATTACGATGAATTAAAAAAATTAATTTTTCTTAAGTATAAAAGAAGTATTAATTAAGTTGGTAGGAGATCTTCAATTTATAACAACATAGGTTTCTTTTTTTCTTTTTAATTAAAAAAAACAACATCGGATCAATCAAATGAATACAAATATGGTCTTCCACTCTCTAGGTAGGTGGTATTGAAATCATGTGAATTGATAATTTGACTTCCAATTTCTACATGTTTTTTTTTTCAATTAAATTTTAATCAATATGATACAATAATATAACGCCAACTTGTAGAGGTCATAAGATTTCTTGCTAAGATTGGAGTAATGATGGGTCCCACTTTCAATGGGATAGGAAGACTTGTTTGAGACAATAGTCCCACAAAAAAAAAACTTTTAATTTTACTTTCATATTTATTCTATTTTGTTAAATACTTTTTGGCTGGTGAATTATAAATTTAGTCATAATATTTTAGGTCACAATCTGGATTTAATTCTTGATGACAACAACAATCTGGATTTTGGGTCCCCTGCAGTAATATTGTTTTCACATTTTTAGTAAAAAAAGAATAATAATAATAATAACAATAAAAGATTGCATTTAGGTAACTATTTCCTATTAAAAATAAGGTAATTAACAAACTTTTTTATTCTCAAAAATTTTAAATTAAAAAAAAAGGAAAAAACTTATATGAAAGTTTAACTTTTAACGTTAAATATTTAGAAACAATTATGTTGTTATTATTTTTAATATTTATTATGTAGGAATAAGTCAAGAATAATAAAAATACTATTTTTATTTATGTTTTGGAACGATAAAAAACGAGGATTAAAAATAAAAAACATAATTTTATTGTTCTCAAATATTTCTATATCATTTTTATAAACATTTCTAAAAGATTGAAAAAACAATAACTGCATGTGTTTGGAGGAGGATTTTCACCTTTACACGTGACCTATGATGACTGGATCTCTGATATATAATACACGTGGCAAGCGGTAAATCTTGAGTTTCGTTTCCTCGGACACATTTACATGTACCCCGAGTCGATGTCTTGCATGGTCGAGCCGATCTAAATGTTCAAATATTATGTTATCACTTCGACTAGTTCATTAGCCCTACTTCGGTCAGCCCTAGACTCCGATAGATTCTACGATAGCACATCGTGGTTCACAGCAACCTTAAAGAACAGTTGAGGCACTACCGGAACGGTTGTCGGAAGAGTCGCCTGTAAATAGATCTATTTCCCTCATTTCAAGGTATGCAATCAAACCAACCCTCTCTCGAATTGACTTGAGCATTTACTGATTCTAACATCGGAGTTTTTACTCTGTTTTGCAAATCCTTTGTACGACATCTAAAGCTCACTGTCTAACTATGGTTTTGAGATTTGGTCAAATCCCTGATCAAACAACCGAATGTTATCAAAGGAGCTTTTAACAATCGGCTGAAATGGTGGTGCGGTAACGTGTCAGCAAAAGCAGTCGTATTCAAGAATAGATTATACAGAGAATTATTACTGAAAAAAAGAAATAAGAGAAAAACTGAGATATTATTTTTAAAAAGGAAAAAGAAGGAAAAGGAAGACACGAATCTTTGAATGTGGACAACACGACAAGCACCAACGGCGACGTTTCTCCGCGAAAAGCGGACACGTGTCAGACATGCCAGTCTGTTCCCATGCTTATCCACATTGGAACCAGACGCGGCGCCTAGATAACGTTTTTCCTTTTTCCTTCAACTTTTTCCTTTTTCCACAATCTTTCTTTTTTTCTTCTCATCTAATTTTGGATCTTGTGGCATTTTTTTTTCGAAATCTAAGTTTTATACATACGGTAGCTATTTTCCTGATGAAAGATGTACTAAATGTCGATATAGATATTGTTTAATAAAAACAAAAATGTCAGATAAATATGAGAGATCCATTAGCTGGTCGATTAAGCTAATATGATCCTTAATTTCCTTTTTCTATATCGAATGTTTGATCTCCCATTCCTACCATTGTTGTACTAAAAAAGAAAAAAAAAAGTTGATTTTTATAATAAGTGGGTTATTCTTATCATCGCCAATTAATTTTCAAATGAAATCCATGAAAATTAATATTGTATAAGAGAAAGTAGATTAAAAATATTCTTTTTTCTTTTGTCACTAGTATAACACTTATGCTATATGAAAAAATTATATATAATTATTATGGATGGTTCATTGATTTATAGGGGTTAAGACAAATTGAGAGGAAATGGTTACCTACTATAAAAATTAATTTCAATATATTTTTCGGTAAGAATGAAATCAAGAAACTTAAGATAAAACATGAGTTAAAAGAATAAAAAAGAACTATAATTCTTTTTTTAATTTTAAAATTGCAGTAGATCGAAAGTTATTGGTTGGTTAATTAAAGATAATAGAAGTGGACATTGACATAAAGGGTGAAGGGTAAAATAGGCAATAAAAAAAAACATTAAAAAGATCTACACCTCAAAGATTTTACTGGCCATGTTTGAGTTATCTATAATTTTTGGTATTTTTTGTTTCCAACGCTAATTTTCTGAATTTGAGAAAAATCAAAACCAATTAAAATAAATCAATTTCATTTGTAGGTTACGTCATCCTCTTATATATCCAATCGTATCAACTTTATATTCAGGTTACTTCGAGGTTTTAAATATTGATAATGTGTCAACGTTAATAAAAATATCGAAATTTCAATTTCATGAAAGCGTCTATGAAATATCGATGTCGATGAATATTTCTAAAAATTTATAAGTACAACAATTGAGATGTGTGGATTTGAACTCATAATTTCTTGGTCAAACGCAGGTACCAATTACCGCTAAACTGAGCTCATGTTGGCACCATAAATAAATAAGTTTAAAATTATTAATATTAGTATTATGCTTATAATAATGATATTTCATTGATATTTTTTATATTTTGTTGATTTTTTGCAATACTATGAAAATGTCAATTTACTTCTCATGCTGATGTTGAATCTATGAATGTAAAAAAATATTGATTTAAATATTTACATCTTGACAAAAATTTAATACTTTGAATTACTTACAGTAATTTCATTATCCGTTAACCAGGACGATTTCTAAAACGTAAGCCTTACTTCTAAAACTTTGAAAGGCTAAACCAAGTTTAACATAAGCATTAATAATGAGTTTTTGGTATGATTTAAATTTTTGAAATGAAAAAGAGTGCCTTTGAAACTAAAAACACTTTAGAAAAGTTTTATTGTACGTATTTAGTTAGTTACATGGTAAAAGTAATTTTGAAAATTTTAAAATACTTTCAAAAGAGTAAAAAAGTGAATGCCATTCTTAGTGTTTGGTTAAATAAGTAAAATAATATTGAAAATTAAAAAAAAAAAACTGAGAGTGTTTTTAAGATAAAAGCACTTAATTGGTGCTTCTTTAGGCAAAAAGAAAAGAAAGTACTTTGTTTTGTTGTCATCTCGAACTGTTCATATGAGTATATAATTTACTTGAGAATAGTTGAGAAAGATATCAATTTTTTTTTCTTTTTTTTAAGTGGAGATTTAAATATTCGCAACTTCACATTTATAATACTAAAAAAATCGTATTTAAACTTATTCTAATTTAGAATTTGTGTTGTATTTAGGATTCAAAATGTCGAGAGATGTTGACATGCTCGACATAGACATAGAGGAAAAGTCGATTTTCCCCCTATGTCGTCGACATGTCTTTTTTTTTCTCTCTCTTCTTCTTGTAAGGTTATTTTATTTTCATCATCTTCCTACTATTTCACTACAGCCTATAATTTCTCATAACTTCGATGATTATAATCTTAGTCTATTCAATGAAACATTCACATTTTAACATAACTAATAAGATTTAGAATTTACTTTATTGATAATTTTTAATCCAATCTAGTCCTTAGTTACACAATTGAACAATATATGTGAAATATTGACATATATAAAGATTCAAATAATCTTATAATTTTTAAAAAATAAAATATTATTATATACAAATAGTGGTGAAACATGAAGTATAATAGGTAACTTAATTAATACCAAAAAGATGTTCTCGGAGGATCTAGTGCACTATCTTGATAACTTTGATATAAATTACAATAGTTCTCCTAAGTCATCTTAGACTGAAAGTTTTGAAGGTAGTTGTTCAAATGAGTAGAATATGAAGCACATATGGATCCCATTGCTAGATAATTTGGATGAATGACACAATCACGAGGTTGATGTGTTTAGAAATTGTGTAAATTTGATTGGAAAGTTTGATTGAATGATTAATTTGAAAATGTGTTTGAAAATTGTATAAATTCAGATTTGAAAAGATGAGTAGGTAAAAAGTAAACAAGTTAATTAGAATTTAAAAATCTATTTGGAAACCAAGTCGGTAATTATCCCATTTCCAAATGAATCATATTATGAAAAACAGTAAAGAAGTAATCAAATGTTTACAATTAAAGTTTACTTCACATATTCAAATAATTTTCATCAATCTTCATTAAAGGAAAAAATCTTTTTTCGATGTTTCCATCGACATCGACGTTTTCATAAGTAAAATGATCATATTCTTACATTTAATGGTTAAAGTGATCAATTATAGGCTAATTAAGCTACAATTCAAGTTTTATAGGCTAATTCAAGAAATTTCTATCAATTTCTATTATTTTTCTCGAAATATCAATCGACATCGATATGTCCATCGACATGTCTGTAAAATCGGAACACTGATTGTATTGCATTTGACTTGTTTTAAGAAGTATTTTTAATGGTTCCAAATGAAAGAAGGCTTAATTCACATATCTATACAAAATAGAATAGGAGTATCAAAATATATACTTCAGAAATGAAATGATCACAAAATCGTAGTCCTCTTCTATATTTTTTTAGTGATCAAAGAGCAGCTATTTATACAAGCTGTATACATGAAATAAATTACAATTCAGCCCATCACCAAACGTAACAAATACATCAGAAATGTAACAAATACAACAGAAATGTAACCACCTATACAGCTGACTCAATGCGCTCTCTTAACAAGGAGTACATTAAAAAAAAATATCTAATTATATTATCCCTAAATTTTTGCATTTTAACTATTAAATTATAGATTTAGTCCATAAAATTTGGTAACTATGTTAATTCTTGTATTCTAAAAAGCTTCCATCACATACCTAAGCTTTTAATTTTAATTTCAATAAATTCATGTCATGAATATTCTAACTTAAATATTGATGTAACATGGTAGTTGGAGTAATAAATGATGATTTAGTGCGATTCGGCTTAAGAAAGCGGACAAATTGGATAAAATAAATGAGGAAAAAACCACCGATTTAAAATTGTAGGTCACTGACTCATCTCATCGACATGTTTGGCGTACTGGCTCTTATTTTATTTAACTTGATTCTCTGTATATTATATGGTATCAAATCATCACTTAATAAGTTTAAGAGACGTGTCTTTCTAACATATAAATCAACATTCCATTTAATAGGTCTCTTAATTTTAAAAATTTAAACATTTTTTAAAATTAAGTTGCATTTCAAGTTTAAATCTCTTGAGACTGTGTTTAATAGATTCTTGAATTTTAAAAACTTTCTAATATATTTCTAAATTTTGAATGTTATGTCTAATAAATCTCTGAACTTAATATCAAATATATACATTTTAAGAATTATCTAATATACATGTCAGCTATCTATTAAATATAAAATTGAAATCTACTAAATACAAAATTGAAATTTCTTTCGTAGACCTAGTACACATATTTCAAAGTTCAAAAATCTATTCAACACAACATATTTAAAGACTTTATTAAATATTTAAGTACTTATTAAACACAAATTTTAAAATTCAGCATCAAAAGCTTATTGATAATCAAAATTTGTTAAAACTAAATAGATAAATCATTAAAGTTTCAAAAAACTAAAATTTTAGTTTAATTTATTAAAGAATTAAATTAGGTGATGCATGTGAGTGTAGTAATAGCATAGCCAAAGATGAATGTGGCCTCTTGACCCTACACCAAAACCATGGCTAAGTTCAGCTATACAAAATAGGAAAGCAAAAGTTCACCTTTTTTCTTTCATTACTTTTTTTTAGCACAAGAAATATAGGGCAAATATTTGAATCCCAGCTTCAAAGGAAGAATGAGATGCTTTAAATGTTGAGTTATGCTTATGTTGGCTCTTGTTCTCCCTACACATTCATCCACCATTTAGAAGTTTCGTGAATTTAAAAGTGAGAGTTCCATGCATGTTCAAAATAGTGTTTTCAATTTTTTTTTCTTGAATTTAATAAAAGTGAAAGGATCGAACTATCGACTTTTGAGAAGGTAAGTAACACCTGATCAGGTGAATTATGCTCGTGTCAGCTCTTTTATCATACATCTCTAATTATCCAATGACTGTAAAACGATACGTAGTTGCATTGTTGTAAATAATTTTTAGAAAGAGAAAATTTTGAAGAAACTTAGATCGGATTCAGTTCTCTTAGGTGCTTTAAAAAATCAAAACAACATTTCTAACAAATACTTCCAAATTTTAAATAACATAATTTATTTAGAAAAATGTATTCCGTGATACTTTTATCTTTCAAATTATTTTTTAGATGAATGAGACCATACAAAATCTCTAATGTAAATGATAATTAATTTTGTATTAATTACCATCGATTCAAATTTTGGTGAGTTTTTTTTTTAGAAACTTCTAAATATTTTATTTTATTCTCCAAATTTTGCACCTACATTATGCAACATATAATTTAAAAAATTTCATTCAACACGAATTTCAGAAATTGTCAAGAAACTTTTCAATTTTTTTTTCAAACATAACATATGACTTTTGTTTTACATTAATTTGAGTTCAAGTTGGATGAAAAATTATGTTATTTTTGTAGAATTTAAAACTTTATAGTATATTAAAAAAATACATATTTACTTTATACTAGAAAAATGAAGAACTTTCTACATCTCCAATTATTCATCATTAATTTTCTGAACTCTATTTGGAATATTGTTTAGCTTGATCAAATATTCATAAAAGAAAAAGGTAATAAAGAGATGTGCACGTGCAGTGCATGTGAGTGTTGGCGGCTTCTTGAATCTGAACCAAAACCATGGCTTTGTTCAGCCTTTAATTTCTTGATCTTTTTTTTTTCTTTTCTTTATAGATATCCATCACGCTATACCAACCGTTTGAAAGTTTTCCTTAGATAGAGAAGGTACTTCGTGTCGGGTTTTCATTTTTCTTAAATCGATATGTCAATTCCACGTAGGGTGTTAAGTTTTTGTCGAGATACCGATATTTTTCAGGTGTAATTTCGTGTTGGATTTTCATTTTTTTCCTAAGTCGACGTGTCAATTCGACATAGGGTGTGTTAAGTTTTCGTTGAAATATCGACATTTTTACGGTGTATTTCGTGTTTGGTTTTCATTTTTCTTAAATTGATATGTCTGATGTATGTTGTATACAGGGTGTTACGTTTTTGTTGAGATGTAGATATTTTGATTGATGAATTGATATTTCTATTACGTTTTAAAAGTACGATGAAACTATAAATTAAAAAAAATAGATGTCAACGAAATATTACTAATGTGAATATAATATCAATAATAAGAATTTTTAACTAGTTCAAAAAATTTGAAATGCGTACTTGACATTGACATTTTTGTCGATATTCATATTTAAAACTTTGGTTACATCAAATTTTCGGATTTCTATTGAATGACTTGGGACGTAAATTGTGACGTGGATGAATTTAAAAAATCATATTTTTTTTCCTTGCTTAATTTTTTACCAAAAAGTAACTAACTTACTTATGATCCTAGTTGCTAGCATCAAAAAGTGTAAAGAGTATTGTTTTTTAGCCAACCATCTACAACCACAAATGATATAGAAATTAAATTAAAGAGATTAGATAACGTCCTCATTTTTCATTTATTGTTAGCTTATTTTAAGAAAAGAAAATAAGATTAGTTTATTAACGATTTTTTTTGTTCGTTTTTTTATTCAATTTTATTGAAAACAAAGAACATAAATGTGTTTTGAAATCTTTTCTTCTTGTTCTTTAAATTTTAAATTAAAAAATAAAAAAATTTACACAAAAATTAATCGTTGAAAATAGAATATTCAAAATAGTTATGTTATATACATATATAATTTTAATATTTATAAGGCATGTAAAAATGATAAAATAAATGATTTTATTTTATCTTTTTAAAGTAAAAAACAAGGCATTAACTTGGGGTTTTTTGGGATTTTTGACCCCTTCCAATAATCATTTTGGATTTTTGACCCCTTTTGATATTTACTTATTCATGACCCTTCTACTTCAATTTTCTGACCTTTCCCCTTATTTTGCTTGGTAAAATTACCAAGTTACCCTCAATTTAAAAAAAGAAATCAAACCCAGCCCTCCCCTCCTTTCCCTCCCTGTCTCGGTCCTTCCCCTCCCTCATTCACTATCTCGTTGTCCATCACAGTCTTCATCTCGCTATCTCCCTCACTTCGCGCTTCATCTCCGTCGTTTCTCTTCTCGTCTCCCTCGCTTCGTCTCTATCAGAGCTTTCCCCCTTCCCTAATCGAGGTAATTTTTCTTTCAAGTGTGAATGATTTTCTACTTTTTTTCCTTCGTTCTTTGCGTGGGTGTGAAAGACTTCAACCTTCGACTCTATCTGAAGTAGCCAAGGTTCTTTGCGTGTTGCTTCCATTAATTTTTTTTTGTTGAAGGGTTCCATCTCGGCTTTAAGCCC
>NW_019104629.1:136300-155283 GCF_001995035.1 Momordica charantia
AAMCCSGKTYYWAAWTYCMWYCCGGTACCAATCCCGGTCCAAMATAAATTCTAGACTTCATTTATGTTTTCYRTAAAATAACGTTTTTTTCTAGAAAAATGATAAAATTTYGTATCATTACAAGTTTGAAGAAGTACAATATTCTAAAATGATGAAATGGACATACCTATATTRTGAAAACAATGGATTCGAGATAACGGATTATGTGGGGACCGATCGATTGGATAAYGTGGGCCAACAATCACGTGGAGAAAATCTTGAGTATTGGAAAAAAAAACGTGACTTGCGTGTGTGTGGTGATTTGGAGTTGAAAAAACAAAGTGAGAATTGTTAAGTTGGTGGTTGGTAGGAAATTTATTATATCATAAATGCATTTATTATGAAATGAGGGCAATTTAGTCAATTTACATGATAAAATAAGGGGAGCGGTCAGCAAACTGTGGAGGGGTCATGAATAAGTAAAAATCAAAAGGGGGTCAAAAATCCAGAGTGGTTATTGAAAGGGGTCAAAAATCCCAATTTCCTATTAACTTGGTTGTTTTCCTAGATTTTGTATACAATTTTTGCAACATTTTCTAAAGATGAGGAACCAGAAACAAAAATAGTTACCGACTACTTTGTTTCTCGAAAACAAGAAACAAAAAACATAAACATAACCAAACAACCATATTTTTTTTAGTACAATTTGTGATGGTAGAGATTCAAATTCAGGCTTTTTTTCTATCGGAAATTGGTGTCTTAATTTGTTAAACAATGCTCCAAGTAGTTTTATTATTAAGCTGGAAACATGAGTACACGCGATTCTTACTAAAATGCATAATATGTTGGAGACATATAATTTTAAATTTCTAAACATTAATCCTATGATTTTTCACAATATTTATTGCACCAGTCGATATAGGTTCAATAAGCCAACATGACCTTAGCTTAATGGTAATTGATACGTGTTTTGATCAATAGATCACAAGTTTAAATCTCCCGACTCTTATGCAGAAAAATAGACAACATCATTTTTTACAAAAAGTATATAGGTAAAAAATTTAGATCACGTGGTATAGAAATTTGAATCCATAGTTTCCATTTCTAAAATTTTGAAATAAAAGATTAGAGAGCATAAATCAATAGTTAACTCATGAAGGAGTGAAAATCTTACTACCATTGATGTGTGCCTTTGAAGTTGGGGGAACCACAGATTAAAGCATCCAATTTACACTTGATGGGTAATGATTGTTGAAGTGATTTCCTTAATCAAAGTCAAGAGGTTAATAATTAATTTTAAACTTTAAATATTATTTTGGTTTTACCACTTCAATTTGTAGTCGTTTTGTAGTTTTAATTTTGATTTATTTTAGTCCATCTATATCTAAAACGTTTATTTTGGTTCTTGAACTTTTAATGAGTGACCAATTTTATTCTTAGTTTCAAAATTTTACCATAAATATTATACAAAATTAAAATATTTTAACACAAAATTATGATTATATTTCAAGAAATTTAGTAAATGAGAGAAGTGTCACGTTAGAATTACAATAAAAAAACAAGATGAAAATGAAAACAAAAGGATCAAAATATTCACTTTTCTACAGTTGAGAAGAAAGGTAACAAACAATTTAGTTTGAACAATGAAGGCAAAATTACACTGAAAAGTGATCCAAGTGAAGACAAAATGGCAACATGATGTCAATAGGAAAGGAAAAAAAAAAGCAATATAAATTTAAGACAAAAAAAAGTGTGAAAAAATATTGACCGTCAATTTGAGGCAGAGAGAGAAAGTGTGATTGTATAGTCTACATTTATTTTACTCTTATCAAAATCATCACAACAATACAAAAGGGTTTCAAATAAAAATAAAAGAATATTCCCACCACACCCCTCTACTTCGTTACATATATACTCTTTTCAATTTTTTCACTGTTCGAGGGTCGGAAATCCACCGCCACGTGTCATAGATTTAGATCGGATCTCCAAAGAAATTCGAACACGACATTTACATTCAGAAAGTGTAAGAAACTCGAAAGAAGGAAGGGACAGCTGTCTGATCTTATAATATTTAGTGCAGATAAATATCCAAGTAGGACACGCGTCTAGAATCGAGAGCGACTACGAGGTGTGGGACCATAGACGGTTATTACCGTACTTTGCACAAACATATGGGTG
The DNA here is from genome assembly GCF_001995035.1 of Momordica charantia. Next base: position 138,458 of record NW_019104629.1, read on the forward strand.
CATTGTTGCTGCTGTTATACGAAGAGGACGTTGAGGATTGCAGAGACTTGTGGACTGCAAGTTTGCATACCTATGAGCGAAGGCACCACCCACATCTGTTGGGAACGTACACCCTTCAGCCAAAGCTTCGTTCAACTCGATGCACCTCTGCCTCCACAACCATCGTCCTTCCTGATCAGCAACCCGTGCCTATGAAAGGGAAGGACTCCCCCAATACCAAGTAAATGAAAAACCTGTTGCTAAAATCCTAAAGTGTCTACTCGTATTTTCTATACTCAGATTATATATTGACTTGAGTGTTAGAGTATATTAGGCAGGACACCGTACCAACGTTGAGTTTTCTGGTTGTAGGTACACTCATCCGAGGGATATGTAAACCTCTTGAAAATTCCCCACCAACGAAAACGAATTGTAACTAATTTTCTTATAAAAATACTTTTATTACAAGTATTATGTTTTTCAAAAATCATCCCAAAAACACTGTTATTCATAAAAATTGAGCCTATATTTTATTAAAAAAATTACAAGTAAAATATAGGTTTCACAAGGGACTTCTTGACTTGGGGTCATGCAGAACCGTATATTAAATTGCGAACATTTCTTTAATATATTTATTGAATTTTGTGAACCAAAGATTCTATTTTTATTTATTATTTTTTGTTGTGAACATTTCTTTAATATAAACTTCATTATCTCACCTGTTCACTTCAAATATTCTTTTTTTTTTCCCTCTTTTAAATCATAAGCTTCAACTTGTGATAATGACAACATTATTAGAAAAGTAATCATTTAAATATGCATGACTTTAATATTTCTTGATGTGAAAATATGTTATTTCATTTTAGTATTTTTTTTTTAAATTCAATCTGTGCCTTGAGTTTTAGATGGACCCAACACCAATGACTCATAAGGACAAAAAAAAAAAGAAAAAAAAAAGCCTTTAGTTCACACGATTTATAGTGGTTTTTAAAATATTTATCTGAGAAACGATTTTTTAAGAAATGACTTTGTGAATGAAATACCAAAATTAATAGAGAGGTTTCAAGCTAGATTTCATTTTAAAAAGAAGAGAAAATAAAATTAAGTAATCTCTAAATTATGAAATAATTTAAAGACAGACTTCAAAAGGAGCAATTTTTAGAATAATTTGTATGCTAAACTTCGTTCCATCATAAAATTATAAATCTGATGTTTAAATTTTAAGACTATATTTATTTAATCTTTGTTATTTTAAAATTTTTTTAATAGATTATTGAACTTTTAATGTTGCCACTCTTTGGACTAAATACTAAAAAAAAATTATATTGGATTAGCAATAATGATGTATTAGACACTATCTTTAAAGTTCAAATATTTATCAGGAATTTTTCAAAATTTGACGATTAAATAAATAAATTTAAAATATCAATTTTAGAATTTAACCAAATTAAAAAAAGCCAACTTATTCAAGTTTGTTTTTGTTTTTGTTTCTTCTTACTCGTTAAAATAATTTGGTTTTGGTAATGATTATTTTGATGAGAAGTAAATTACAACAACAATAATGAAAACAAAAACGTTTCCTTCATTTGTCTTCCTTTGCATTTTTCGAAGAATACCAAAAAAAAAAAAAAAGAAGAAGAAGAGGCCATATTACTATTTTAGTCCTTGTTTATGATTTAGGTTTTGTTTAAGTCTAATCTACCCTTTTAATTTAATCTCTATGATTTTGTTAAAATTTTTAAAGTATTTTTGGCGTGACCAAAAGTCGATAGAATACTTTTTTAAATGTAGTTGAGAACTTGAGAGAGACAATAAGTTGATATCTAAAAAAACGTATCACTTAAGAAAGTTGTCTTTTTCAAAACTCCATAAAAAGTGGTAAAACTAAAATTTTAAATTTTAAAATTATAGGAACTAATAGAACCTCTAGACCTCTGAACTCATTCCATTGTCCGTCATTCAACTTTCAAAAGGATCTATTTTAATTCTTCAAATTTCATAGTCGGGTGATCGATTTGGTTAACAATTAACAACAAAATAGTAAAAAAGAATATTTTAAAGATTTAGAGGCGAAAATAGAATACATTTTATAAATTAAAATAATTCTGTCCATAAACCTTAATAGATAATTTAAATTTGGAACAATTTAATCCCTGAATTTTGATCTGCAACACTCCTCCTAGTTTAAGATTTGAAACATTTTTCTTAGGAAACCTTCCCAAAAGAGGAAAAGTATCAACCTTTTACTTAATTAAACAATCTACCTCTACAATTAAAAACTAGACTCTCTCCCAAGTAACACATCAAGAAACTCCAAGTTTTAAACTAAAAAAAAATATAAACCGTTCCATACTAAAGGGTTGGAAGTAAGGTTTTAAATGTGGACGTGAAAAATAATATAGACATCTTATCTTAATTTTATAAAAACATCGATAAAAATATCGTCGACGGATATTTCAAAAAAAATTATTCAAGATACGAAATTCATAACAAATATTTAAATTAACTGTAACACCTCAAACTCAGGATTAGGAATCCTGGATTTGGGATGTTACAAAATGGTATTAGAGCGGAATCTCTCCCAGTACGATGTGGTTTGGGGACGAATCAAGGTGGAAGTTGGTGAACATGTGACGCTCGACTAAAAATGAGAGATACATGAATGAATCGATACCACATTCGAATGAATTGAGACCATAGAAGCATGATTAGGAAAAGATTTAAAAGAATTGATATTTACTGCCTATATCAACAATGAGCACCTTCCTTTTCGGTGACTCAATTATAAAAACTCCAAAATTAAACGTGTTTGATTTGGAACAATCTTCATTTCAACATTTTAAAATAAGTTAAAAATTATTCACACCAATATCATATCTTTTCACAGTTTAGAGTCAGAAATATATGTCTTTAACCCCTCAAAATATTCTTCATTCTATTTTAATTTACCAAAAAAAAAAAGGTGGAATGGCGAGAGGAATATTAGAATATTCAAAATAAATCCTCACGTAATAAACTAGAGAATTAATTAATTAATTAATTTTTGAATTTTCATAGTGTGTGGCTTTAAAAAGGGGCTTTATTTTTGTTCTTGAAGGCCTCACAAAAACCTGCAGTTCAGTTTAGATAGAGAGAGAGAAGAAAAATGGCGCTGGGTTCGTATTGCGTGAAGGAGCAGAAGCCGTGCGTGGGATGGGCCGACACGTATTTCAAGGACTGCCTCTGCAATCTCAGAGACGACATGTCGTTCGCGTTCGGCTTCATCAGTTTGCTCTGTTGGGGCCTCGCCGAGATCCCTCAGATCGTCACCAACTTCCGTACCAAGTCCAGCCACGGCGTCTCCCTCCTCTTCCTCCTCACCTGGGTCGCCGGGTCGGTACTCCCTAAACGCCGCCGTTTCACCCCTCCCCCTCCCCTCCAGACGCCGTCGTTTTAATCTCCTCCTTCTTTTTCTGCAGCGATGCGTTTAATCTCGTGGGCTGCCTTCTGGAACCGGCCACGGTGAGTCTGAGTCAACTCGGCCCGAGTTTAACTGAGTTTGTCACGCGTTTGGTTTCTTACTGTGTGGTCCCATTCTGCCAAACTCGCACCACTGAATTTCTGCAACTTTATCAGAAACAAACTCTTTCTTTTTTTTCTTTCATTTCCTTTCACTAATTTTGTTTTTGAATTTTCATTTTCAGCTCCCCACTCAGCTCTACACAGCACTCGTAAGTAACCATTTTACTCTCTCTCTCTCTCTCTCAAATATTTTAAAAAGAAAAAAGAAAAAGAACATAAACAAGTTATTAAGTTACAATTTAGCTCAATTTAGTTTAATTGACCGAACCATTTATTTCGTGGAAAAATATGACAAAAGAAAAAATTAACAAAATAGAATTCACGTTTTAGTTTTTTCAAATATAGCGCTTAAAAAAAATGGAGGTTTAATTTTAAAATTATAACTTTACCCAAATGATATATCTGTAATATATCAGACTACTACTGATGTATGTGATATATATCAAACATATTATAAATGTATCGTATAATTATATATTACTACTGATATATATGAAAATTCTTGCTACATTTAAAAATTAAAAAAACAGGTGACATATTTTAAAATACTTACCTACGGTAATTTTTCTTATTATAATGAGTTAGACATCTATTTCTAGTAAAAAAAGGTGATAGGTTTGAATCTCCAGTTCTACGTAATATTATCACATTAAAAAGAAAAAAGAATCAATTTCATCGCTGAAAGAGTTATGATTTGAGTTTAGGTTAAGTATAAAATAATATTATTTACAAATTTTAAGTGTTTCAAGAAAAAGAATGAATAACAAATTTTAAAAGTACAGGGACCCTAGTGTAAATAAGTGATAGTTAACGGAAATCACCTGGTATAACTATTATTTAAGGATTAGTTTAATATGTAATGTATTTGATTTTGAACTTGGAATCTTGATTTTGCACGATTTGTTTTTATTTTTTTAATGTCCCTTCTCCAGAGAAATCGATTGCCTCTTCTCTTTTTGCCTTTTTAATATTAAATTTTAGAAGCACAAAAAATAATGGGAGAGTTCCCACTTTCCTTTTTTATATATATTTTTAATTGGCATTTCTCTCTCTTTTTGCCTAAAAATACCTCAATAATTTATTGGGTGTGTTTGTCAAGATCACTTTGGACCCATCTTCAGAATTATATATTTCTAAATTTTATTCACTTCTTTCTTTCTTTTCAATGAAATGTCTTTTTCCTCCCTCTCAATTTTTTTATTTATTTAAGAAGTGTTAGCAATTATTTTATTGATAAATGTTTTTTTCCAATGTAGTTTCGATTTTTGTTTATTTTCATTCACGTGAATTTGTTAGTCTGGTCTTTGGTTTATTTAATTTTCGTTTATTTAGTGTTTGTAATATCGTTATAAATTTGTATTCAAAAGGTTCCCATTGATGTTTTTAAAGTAAAAATATTAAACTGAATACAAATTAAATACAAAAATCAAAATAAATGTTTTGAAATTATCTGGAGTAGAGTGAATCAAAGTGAAAAGCAAATGAAGTAAAATAATACCTCAACATATTGAATTTTTAAATACTACGCCATGGTTCCAAGTCTTAGGCTTTCTATAATGGTAATTTTGTTTTAGTTTCTTTTACAAACTAAACTATTTTTCACAAATGGTTTCTTTTTCTAGTTTTTAGAATTATTTTTTAAATTTCTGACCAAATTGAGATCTGACAGCTCTTTGTAGAGTATTACAAATAGGATTTTTTATTTTTTTATTTTTTGTGGGATGTAGATAAAAACTCACTGTTTATTTGGTCGAGGATATATATCTTAATTAGAACTATGCTCAAACCGACATTAATTTCTTGACTAAAGGACAATATTTGTAATTATATTATACTTTTATTAAAATAACAATTTAGTCTCCTAATCTTAATCTATAACAATTTAGTTCCTAAACTTTAGTTTGTAATAATTTAAATTTATGTAATCAAAAATTTGTACCAAGTTAGTCCTTACTGTAAAAACATCTCAGGAAAATTAAATGTCAATTTTTACCATGTATCAATTTAGTGTCTGTAGTTTATAAACACATCTGATCTCTCGTGATTTTCAATAGAGATTAAACAAGAACTAAGTAATTTTTTAAGAAAGAGAAAATTTGAACAAAAAAGTTATACATGAAGAGAAATTGAAATAAAATAAATAAGATATTTGGTGATGTGATAATTTATAATTTATAATTTATACGGATTTTCCAACATGCAGCTTTACACAGTGAGTACTATAGTTTTGGTACTGCAAAGTCTGTATTATGATTACGTCTATCGATTATGCAGCGACAGGAAGAGGAAATCTGATCAAACGGTACCGTTTTCGCTTTCCTACAACGTTTATTTTTATTTTTTTTTGTTTTATTTATTATTTTATTTTCTTATTTACTTTTAGGCATTTGCTATTTTTTGATTCTGCAACTTTGGATACTTGTCTTTTTATCTTTTGAAATTTTGGGAGTATTTTAAAGTATTTTTTTAAGAAGTGAGACAAAAAGAAAAAAAAAACGTTAATTGCACAAATTGGTCTTCCATTTTTCTTTCAAATCCAAATTATGAAAATATAGATGCATTTGATCCTATAATTTCAAAATATTTATTTGATAATTTCAAAAGCGGCCATTTTAATCTTTATATTTTTAAAAAGAGATCATTTTGTGCTAAAATTTTAGCATAAATTTTATATCCAATGGAAACTATTTATTAAAATTGTAGTCGAAAAATATGAGATAGAAAAGAAGAGTAACGAATCAAAGTAGTCATTTTTGTAAATAATTGAAATTTGACGAATAAAAATAAAAATTATAGAGATAAAGAATTGACGTTTTAGAAGTATTAATTTAAAATATTGAGACGAAAACAATATTTAAACTTAAAATTAACAACAATAATAATTATTATTATTCTTTATTGGTGGTTTATAGGGGGAAGAGGAAAAGACGCCGTTGAAGCCGAAAGCGGTAAGCTACGCCGGTATTCCGATTCCGAAAGCTTCTCCGAAGGCCACTCCTCGCCGGGAATTCTACTACACGTCAGCGAGATCGCTGGCCGGGAGCGATACGCCGCCGTTTCGGGCGTTTCTCCGGCTACCGAAAAGTGGGCCGTCGGCTCTCGGCAACGACAGCTCATCTTCCGACGATGAATCGGATTCCGCCGCCTCCACTATCTCCCGGCCCAGGCCCATCCCTCGATCGGTTAGTTTTATTTATTTATTTATTTTTATTTTTGCACTTTAAAATTATCTTTCCCTTTTAATGCTTTTTCCAAAAATAAAAAAAAATGTTGATGGAAATTTTCCCTTTTAAATTTGTCAATTGGTTTGAAAATGCTTTAATTGAAAAGAAATAACGCAATTGGTTTTAAATATTAATAATCTCATCGTAGGTCTTAGGTTCGAATCCTCCCTCTATTATTTGAATTGTAATTTAAAAATAAGAGAACGCGATAGGAAGAGACAAAAAGGACAAAAGGGAAAAATGAGATCGGAAAAAGAATTATAGTACTATCAGCCTACAATAAATCGTATAAAAATTGTCACGATATCATAGTACTAGAAAATTTTCTATAGCTGTAACGCTCACGCCTCTAACACATCAACGTGCTAAAAAATACATTACTTTTGAAACTTGTGCCCATAGACTCCTAATTCAAACTTAGATCATAATTTAAAAAAAGAACTTTAATTAAGCAAAACTTGTCACTTTCATATTCGTCACTTTAAGATGAAGGATATTTTTATGAAACTTAGATTTTTAAAACTAATTGAAAATAAGTTTACATTCGAACTTTATTCTAATCCTCTCGAGTCTAAGTAGCTTGTATTTCTATTGACATCGACATTTTAATCAAGATGTGTGGTATTTTCAGGTCGGTTATGGGACATTTTTAGCAGCTTCAGCAAATCTGCCATTCCAAAGCAAGGGCTTCCCAGATGGATTTAGAGGAAGAAAACTTTTACAAGTATGATAAATTTTAATTAAAAAAATGAAGAGTAATTTTAATTAATAAATAAAAATTGTGGTTTAATGTGTTAATTATTTTTGCAGGAACATGGAATTAGTCATAGTGGTTTTGGGCAATTATTGGGTTGGCTTATGGCTGCTATTTACATGGGTGGTAGACTCCCTCAAATTTGGTTAAATGTGGGTATTTAATTTTAAACTATCCTAAAATTTAATTTTCTAACATTCTAATATTTTTATTATTATTATCCTCTAATTTGTGTAATTATTATTATTTTTTTGGCAGATCAAAAGAGGGAGTGTAGAGGTAAGATTGTTATTTTGGATAAATAGATATTTTAGTGTTTTTGTCAATAATATTATAGTCGGGTTCTTAATCACCTTTAAAATCATCATATATTAGAATGGTTTTTCTTCTTCTTCAAAGTTCAGAGATTAAAACAAAAATTTGAGCGTTGACGTAATAGAAGCACGAAAGCTCATCGTTTTTGTTTAAATGATCGGAACCAGTTGATGGTTGTGATTTGATGTGAACAGGGGCTGAATCCTCTGATGTTTGTATTTGCTTTGGTTGCCAATGCCACTTATGTTGCAAGGTTCGCTCTCTCAAACTCGAACTTGATCTCGATCTCGATCCCTTGATCTCGAGCTCGAGGTTGTTTATTTGTGACTGACCAAAACGTCGACCGAATGAATGCAGTATTCTCGTGAGAAGCACAGATTGGGGGAAAATCAAAGCCAACATGCCATGGCTACTCGATGCTGTTGTTTGCGTCCTCCTAGACTTATTCGTATCCTTTTTTTTTTCTTCATATTTTTATCTTCACATTTCACAATCTAAAATATTTTTCAATTTCTATATTTCTAAATACTTGTTTTTTTTAATATCAAATTTGTTTCTACCAAAATGATTTAAACTACTCATTACGTATTTTTTGAAGAATATTTCAAAGATTTCTTTTTAGTTGAAGAATAAATTACAAATTTAGTTCAGGATCTTTTAGATTTGTGTCCAATAGGTCCCTGGACTCGGGGGTTTTAGTCTTTGAACTTTCAAATTTGTATTTATTAGGTCCCTTATAAATCTATGAACTTTGAATTTTGTGTCTAAAAGGTTCCCGATATATCCGACATTTTAAAAATTAATAGATAATAAAATTGACTTTTTTTTAATCTAATAAGATACTAAGGCTTCAATTTTGTGTCTAATAAGTTTGTTAATTTTAACAAATATCGATTGGGTAAGAGATCTATTAAATATATATTTGAAAGTTCAAGGGCTCTAGTAGATATAATATTGAAAGTTTTGAGATCTATTAGACACTTGAATGACAATTTTAAAAAATCAATTATACTTGAATATCTTTTTTTAAAATCACACATTCTATCGTAATTCTCAAACGCATTTAATTTTAAAACGCACCTAAGTGCTTTTAGTTTAAATACTTCATAAGCATTATAGCAAAAAGTTATTCAGAAAGAAATCGCTTTGATGCTTGATCCTAAATAACTAAAACTACTTTTGATTTTTTTCTTTTAAAAAATACTTTTGTGCTACTCCCAAATATGATAATTTCGCGTGAAAAGCACTTCTTGGCCATGCAAAAAGCACTCTCAAGTATAGCTTAAAATCACAGGTTAGGCCACACCAAATTTAGTATTAAGTTATATTCTTTGTGGTATTGTTGGAATTTGCACATATTATATGATTTGATTTGAATCAAAAGCTTAACACAACACCCAAATAGATAATTTTGCAATACATTTATTACAGAAGGTTCAGAAAGAAGAGGCAAAGTGGAGGAAGAGACTGCAAAAACTATGAAGAAGCAACAAAACATGCAACCTTGTGACCTTATTATTAACAAACCCTTCTCTTCTGTTCTCAATTACTTGCCTTTAATCAGAAGGCGAAATGACCCTTTTGCCCTCCTCACTCAGTGCTGAATCAAAGTGGCAGCTGCTAGTGGAAGATTGTCAAAAGTGCTTTGTGAAAAATTAAATTTCACACCCACCAAAAATCATCTCTTCAACTTGTGTGTGCCAAATGCAGTGAGTTTTTTCAAAAGTTGAATATTATTTACTTCTTATTTCCTTGAAGAATTCTAGGCTTGTTTTAAAGTTCAATTCCTTAAAGGGTGTTCATAGAGTTTAAGTTTTTGTAGTTTGAAGTTGAATTGCGAATAGTGAAATCCGAGTCCGAGTTGTGAGACAATGTACGTGTTTGAGAATGAGATAGTCCTTTTTTTGTCTTTTGTTTTTTACAACATGTGGGGTTGTAGATTCGAATTCACGATTTTTTAGTCGGAGATTGGTATCTTGACCAGTTGAACTAGACTCGTGTCGACAAAAATGAGATGTTATTGTCTTTTAATCTCAGAAATGGTACATAATACGACTGCCAAGTTTGAACTAGGTTTTATATCTTCAACTAAGTAGGTTTTATTTTCATTTTTAAATGAAAGGTACACCACATGTCTATAGACATTGAAATTGTAGATGTTTCGAGATTTAGTCGTTATGCTCCAAATTTTGTAATAATTTAGCCCTTAAATTTTAATTAGTATTGTTGATGTAGAATTTCGGCCTTCGAGATTCCACCAAATTCGCACCAATTTCTAATAAAAAAATGGGATTTGACGTCGACCTGCAAATCAAACAAATTTGAACACTGGTATGGTGCTAGTCATAGAGACTCCGATGCTTGAGTTAGAATCGGGAGTTGACAATTGTCAAAAGTAGAGTTATTTAGCGTACATTTAGTGTTCAGCATATCTTTCTATATTTAGAGGTTGAATCCTAATGGCTTTAGGAAACTTAGCCTTCTGGGCTTTAACACTTTGTTGTGGGCCGATATCGAATCAAGGAGTTGTTGGCCTGTTATCAGATTTTACCAAGACAAGACGGGTTCGGGTCTATAAAACCATCGGAGAGCCTTCGCAGCAGTCGAGAACTCATCAACTTCGACTGATTCAGCCCGTTTGTCTTCTGTGTGCTGAGTCTTGGTCTTCGCCTGCTGGGTTTCTACACCTAGGCCTTCCATGTCTGGCCCAATTTGAGTCTCTTGTAGTTTCGTTGGGCTTGACTTGATCTTCCCATAACAAGTATATCATAATCCTAGTCCTTGTAGTTTAAATTGTTTTAACGATTTAATCCCTACAATATCGTTTCTTACACATGTAGATTGATAAAATACTTAAGGACTAAATGTGTGTTTATAAATTACAAGGATTTAATTGCTATATAATAGAAATTAGTACTTCACCTTCCCATAACTTTTCACATTCGAGACTAAATCGTTACAAATTATAAATTATAAACGGACGGTAGATCACTGGATATATTCCACACCCAAGTCAAAGGGAATAACGTTTTTGTATCTGAAAAAAGAAAAAAAAAAGAACAATAAGAAAATGACAGAATCTCTAGTGAAAGACAATCTAGGGAGAAGATATATCTTATAACGTTTCGCTTAATAATTTTGAACGGTCGAGATTAAATCAAGTTTCCGTAAATAAAAATAAAAACAATCCAGCTTTGATTAACAGCAGAAAGAATGCTTAACATATTTGCACATTATCACTCCTTGAAAGAATTTGTGAGTTTGTTCCAAATATTTTTAATATTGGAAAGGATTGATTTTTGCTGTAAAAAGAGTAGTAATAACAATTTGATATTTTTAACTGTTGAAATGATTAAGTTATTCCCTTTTACTCCAAAGAAAAAGAAAATATTGTTCAACTGGCCTTTGAATTCGTTATTTAAATAGAGTTATTGTAACGATTGGACTTTTAAGTCGTGAAAATTAAATCGTAGCAAAACGATTGAACATAGAGGTTGGGATGTAAGGTAGGTCGTCCTATTGAATCACTTAAATTATATATTTATTTTCTCGTGTCATTTCTCCAATCCAATCCAATTAAACTTTTGCTATTATGATTTTTTTAGTACTTGTTATTACAATTTATCACATTAGTGGCTAGAACGTTTTGCTGAAATTAATTATTAGAATTGTTTAGATTGGTACGAGAATTTTTAAAACAATATTTTTAGTCTCGAGTTTTCATGTATAAGTCGTTTGGTCTCGAAGTTTTCAAACGTCATGAATTAATCGGTAAGTTTTAGAAAATAGTTAATTTGACCTATACAATTTCATTAGCTATAGTAATAATAACTTTTTTTTAGTCAAACTACACGTGAGGATGAGATAATTCGAAACCTCCAACATTTTAGTGGAGTATGGTATGACAATAATCAGTTGAGCTCGTTAAATTATAGTATTAACCTAACAACTAACCGAATATTTTTGGTTATTAATATATAATACTAATTTAAAAAATGATATATATACACACATACATATACACTAACCTCACATCTCAAAATTAGAAATAAATAATTTTCTATTAATTGTTTAGATTGTTGCAACCTAATTATATGTTTTTTAAAGCTATTTAACTTTTAGAAATAAGAGGTTCGAATTCCAACTTCACTTAAACTATATATATATATAACATACACACATACACTTAAAAATATATTTTTAAATTATTTTTAAATCTCATGTTAATCCCTAAAGTTTCGTATCATTCTCTTTTAATCTAAACTTCAAAATGTATTTCATTTTAGTGTTTTAACTCTCAAAATGTTTATTTCAATTCATATATATTTTTTTAAACTAATTATTTTGCTTTTCTCCATAAATATTAACTGTTTAATAAATAGATAACGTGACTCCAAATATGTGTAATGATATGTTGACACATGAGTATGTAATCGAGTGATGAGTATCCCGTAAATGAAAATTACGTGGTAGAATAATATACCACAAATACCAGAATAATTCGTTTTCGAAAGTTTAGGTAATACCGAAAAGTATTTTTTTAAAAGTGTAGGCACTAGAAGAATAAATATTTTAAATAACCAAAAAACAAAATATAATAAGCTCGAAAGTTCTCAGACAGAATTAGCAAAATTGAATCATCCATCTTGAAGATGATAATAAATATAGTTTGGATCCACAAATTTAAAACATATATATTTTTAAATGTGAGTTAGGGTTCAAATTTTCCTTACATTATTATTATATACTATATATGCACTAAAGTAAGGGCATTTATGAAGGCAAAAGAGACTACAAGATAAGGCAAAGTTTCTGAGTCAGCTCCACAATTTTGGATAATTAAAAAGGGTAATAAGGGAACATATGGACCCATCCTTGTATAAAATAATCTCCACCATCCTCCATATCAATTAATAATATGATTATCTTCATAAATATTTAAATCAAGTATTAATTAGCAAAATCAACCATAATTGAAAGAATAAGATATTGCTTTAAAAAAAAAGAAAGATTAAGATATCGAATTAGGTCCATTAACATAGTAGTAGTTCAACTAGTTAAGACAGATATTTCAAGTAAGAAGTAGTGGGTTCGAATGGTTGGTTTGAATTGGTTTAGATACAAATTATATATGTCTGATGAAGAGGTCATAAGTTCGAAATCTCACACCCATGTACTAAAATAATAATAATAATAATAATAATAATAAATAAATAAATAATGTGCACACTTGAATTTTATTATTGTTATTGTTAAATTCATTATATCTTCATAATAAGTCTTTTATAGGAAAATTATATTGATTTTTTGATATATAAAAAAGAGGACAACTATATTACATGACTTCAAAATTGTCGCAGGGTTTTCATAAAAATAAAATTTCACATCAAACAATTATTTTTAATTTGATGCGTGAAAATAGGTAAGTAGATCTCAAAAATACTAGAGCCTTATTTTTAAAAATTAAGAAACTAAAAACACTATTTTTATACTGTGTTCCTTATTTTGTTATCTACTTTTTTTTTTTTTGAAATATTTTCAAAATCTAAGTTAAAATTTGAAAAACTAAAATGAGTTTTTAAACCATGTGAAAAATATATAAAAAAAATGGTGAGAAGATGAGTATAATTTTTAAAAATAAAAATAAACAAAAATATAATCAAAATAAGGCTTAAAATTTCCATTTTTTTGGAAAATAATTTTAAAATCAATTACTTGAACAATCTGCAACTCAAATATTATATGGTTGTATTATCTTGAATCGATTATCAAATTAGAGTCATCATTGGTATTGGACAAATATGTAATGTGGACGATTGAAGTTGGTCCAATAGGTTTCTCAACTTAACCAAGAAATATTTTGGTTGTATTTGAAAATTTTTAATAATTTTATTTTATAAAAGGTTTAAATTTCATTTTGGTCCTCAACGCTGATGGTTATTTCATCTTGATCCCTCAACTTTTAATATGTTAGTTTTGATCTCTAGTTTTCTTAAAAAGTAATTATTTTAGTCACCAAAATTTTAAAATGTCAATTTTAGTATTAAAACATTAAAAAAAACTATTATTATTATTATTTTGTCACCTAATATTCATTCAACTCTCCAATGTGGCTTTAATGACACTCTTATCATACACCTTCTTAGAAACTTTGCTATCCCTTTGTTAAAATATACTATTTTAGTCCTTGTACTTTGAACTTTAGTTCATATTTTAGTCACTGTTTTTCAAAATTTTCATTTTGGTCCTTGTAATTTCAACTTTGGTTTATTTTAGTTATTGTAATTTCAAATTTAATGTTTGTTTTGGTCCCTATCCTTTTAAAAAGCGATCATTTTGGTCTCTGTTTTCAAAGTTTGAATACAAATTCTACAGATAGTGGAAACCCTTTAAAGTTATAGCTATATTTAAATAAATATATTGGATGTAGTGTCGTGTTGAAATTTGATAAAAAATGAGATTAAAAATAAAATTAAAGGACAAAAAATGGTGACTTTTAAAAATTATAGGGACAAAAATAAATAATTTGAAAGTATAAAGAATAAAATGAATTGAAATTGAAATGATAGGGCGCAGATGAATGAAAGTATATAGGGACCCAACTAAACTAAAGTGAAAAGTAAGACCAAAATAGTATTTTAATCTTAATAGAAAAATATAATTATTTTATAAAATTTTAGGGATTAAAATAAATATTTAAGAAATTTAGAAATTAAAAGGGAATAGAGATTAAAATGAAAAGTTTAAAAGTTTAATGCAAATAAAAAATTTTTAAAATTTAAAGAATGATATTTAAACTTTTTTCTTTTAGAGATAAGTGTTTATTTTATTTGCGAGCACTTTTAATAAGGAATTTTGTAATTGTAACTAAATATTAAAAATAGAAAAAAAATCATTTATTTACTAAAATAAATTTCCCTTTTCAAGAACAGCAAATAAAAAATAAATCATTAAATGGATCTACCATTTTCCAATTATTTTGAAATAATAATTAAAAAAACATTGTTGAATTTGAGAAACCACAAATTTACGAAACTATTGTAATTAAATTACATCGTTGTAACTTTATTAGTTGCAACTTAAAAGATATGCAAACTATTCTTACCTAATATGAACATAAGTCAACTAATTAAATATGATGACTAGCCGTTACATAATATAGTCCGAGCCAAAATACTTCGAATGAGGTAGATGATAGCTCTCATATCTTAATTGATGTAACTTTATCAACTAAACATGATTTGAAACAAAGAAAAACTTTGAAAATGTCTCTTTTTTTACATTTTTCATATATTTAAGTAAATATAAAATTACGAAAATCAGCTCTAAATAAAAGTTGCAAGCAAACTAAACTATCAAGTGTCAAAGATTTAATTCCTTATCCTCACATTTCTCTAATGCTTTTAAATAAAAAATTGTAACATGTATTTACTTTGAAATGAGAATCGAGAATAGGAATTATATATATATATATATATATTTTTTTTTTATTCCCCTTGATGTTACTTACCATGAATACCATTTTACCCAAGTAGTTTTCAATATTGCCACATGATAATTACTTATTTCAAAATGAACCCTTTAATTTATTTTTTCATTTTAAAAAATATTTTGACAATGGTATTTTTAAAAAATAAAATAAAAAAAACTCAAAATTTTGTGTAAATTTGTTTCTTTTTCCCCCTCTCATATTTTAATAGAAATATATACTTTGACTAATTAAGCTATGAAAAATAGTTATTAATATATAATTCAATATAATTGTTTTTAGTACAACAAGTGAGAGTAGGAGATTTGAACTCATAACCTTCCGAATAAAAAACAGATGTCAATTATTGTCGAGTTAAACTCAAACAAAAATGTCTTCAAACTCCCTCTGCCAAACAACTCCCTCTGCCAAACAAAGAAAAAGTCTGATAAAATGGCAAATACGAAATATATTTACATGCAACGGGTAGTTTTGGAAATGAGATGGGAGGTAGAGACACTTGTCAAGATTTCCGCAATAGGCTCATCTCAAATTCATTCCCTTAAGAAATTTCATTAATTTATTCTCTTTCCCAAATTTTTAGGATCCACAACATCTTACAATTTACATTTTTCCAAGGTTCAAGGTATTTTTTTTCCTCCTTACTTTTATAATAAGGTTCAAGGTATTTGGTTCTTGAGATTATTCAAATGGTATGAATTCAAAGCTTAGCTAAGGTTTTTGTGCAAGCATTTATATATGCTAAAGTTTCATAGTTGGCAAGCAAGATTCATTTGCCAATGCATTGCACAACAAAACTCCACTATTCATGGGCATCAAATTTAATAACAATTCCTCTCACCACTTATTTTAATTGTGATGATTCCATGGATAAAGATTTATTTTTTTTTCATAACTTTTATGTAAAATAAAAAACATAAAGAGTAATAATTGCAATTTTTTTGGTGGAAAAATTGAAGATATGAAGATGTGAATTGATTCTTCTATCTTTGGAACATGCATAAATAGGGATTAGGGAATGGAATTTGATGGTCCCAAATAATAATAGTGACATATTAATAGAATGGGAAAAAATCATATCAGTTTTTATCTTCTGCTTTTAATTTCATTAGATAGATAGTGTACTTTAAATTTTGTTAAGTACCAATATTTATCACAAGTTTTAAAAGGTGTTGTAATTTTTACCTTGGATAGATTTTCATCTTAAAAGTTTTTGAAAAAATTATTATCATGAATTATAAAAGATATATTTGTTATAAAATTGATAAGATTCAGAAAAAAAAACGACAATAGAGTAATTTTTCTTTTTAATTTTCTAAGTTATTACATAATTATTTAATGGTCAATTTTGTTCCGAACTTTATTTTTATTAAATTAGTGAGTTTGGAGAGTTATTATTATTATTATTATTATTATTATTATTATTTTGTTAAAATTAGTAGGTTAATCAGTAGGTAATTGTAATACTTACTTTTAAGTTGAGTTGAATTTGAAAAAATTGAAA
>NW_019104629.1:171204-221598 GCF_001995035.1 Momordica charantia
AAACAAAGGTGACTTTTCTCTTTAACTAAATTTTAGTGTCATTATTTTGGTTAAATTTTTAGAAATTGATTTAGGACTATGCTTGAAACTTGTTTAATGTTTATTTATGATGAAGGTGGAATCGTTGGTGTTGTTTAATCGTTGTAGTTGTTACGTGTGACTGCTATGTTGCATCGTATAATGAAAAAAAATGTTTATTTATGGACGTCATGCATGTGTATGAATGTAATCATGTTTTACTGAAAACATGTAGCAATTGTCCTCGCTTATTATGTTGATATACTCAAACAGGTCTTACGAACATGCCTAAGCAACCAACCGCAAGTTGATAATCAAATAATTGTAGGTACATTCTAACTAGATTGAGGTCTTTTGTTGAGTGAAACAGCTTACTTTGCTGATTGGGTGCCAACTATCATTAGTTAGGTAAAGTCTTGTAGGAAATCTGCTTATACACCACTAGGATTTTGATACAAATTATACAAAGATAGATTAATTAACCATACATTGGCCAAAAAGGAAAGATTTTGAATGATAAAGAGGGGTAAGTTTCACATGTTTAAGTTATCATGATTTATATTATATATGTGTATTTACGCTAGCGAGATTACTTGCTGAACATTTTTAATAATACTCACCATTTCCTAAACGTTTTTTTGAAGACTGACAAGAACATATGAGGTGAGTGACTTGGCTATTTTCTTAGTATGTCATGTAGTTTGTATAAGCATGATTTTTCCGCATTTTACGCTGATTAACGTACCAATTGTTTTATTAATGTTTTATTTGTTGGCATTATTTTTGGATTTCTTTCATAATTTCCTTAAGCATCAATTATTCGTTTTTGGTAATTTTGTCTAATGGATTTATTTGAAATTTGTGATATATTTGATTGAGAGATTTGAGGGATTGATTGTTTTCCTTATCTCATTGCCTTTGATTTGGCTAGTCTTAATTTTGATTGATAAATTGAATATCTTCCATAACATGGTGAGTGATTTTATTCTTTAAATATTGAAAGGTAGTTTACACAAAGGATACATACTACAGTATTTTTCTTACTTATTGATTGATCCAACTGTGTCATTCTTACTGCTTGATCCTTTGTTGGTGAAAACCGAAAACGGATTATTTGTTCTCTTTTAGTTATATATATTGAGAAAGTACTTCGATTGAAAACGGCGAACGTCATAAACGATTGTTGAACACACTGAATCTGACACAAGGGGAGCTTGTGAACGTAGATCGTCAAAGAGATTGGAGCAAGGGATTGCGGCATAAAAATAAAGAAGAGAGTTCTTTTAAATTTATGCATAAAACAATATGTATTGTGTACTAATCTTTTGATAATCTATTTTAAATCTCTGGGCGTGGCCTCGTGGGGTAGGTTGTGAAACCGAACCACGTTAAAAACGTCGTGTGTTCATCTACCTTTTTAGCTTTGCATATTTTTAGCATTTTTTCAAGTCAAATTAATTTTTATTTATACAATAGAAAAGTAAATTTTACATTCATCGTTATCATCCATAAAATCATTAAATAACTTGGATAATTAGATCATTTCAATTGATATCAGAGCAGTGTCGCTATTTTTTTTAGTGAGATTTTGGGACATTATTGACCTATAATCCTTATGTTTAATACTATGTCTATTTCAGAGGGCTTTTCAATTACTAGACCTCTATTGTTGAATTGGAGCAATTGTTTAAATTATAATATTTTTAAAAAATAACTATTATCCAAGAAATATTAATAAGTTTATATGTATATGTGGAGTGTGCCTATTAGTTATTACAAATAAATTTATGGATAAAAGTGAGGTATTTACAGGTAAATAAGTATCTTATAATTATTACCGAATCAAATTTTTAATAGTGGTAAATTCAAGGTAGTAAGCATGCATCTAAGTTTTTTTTTCTCATTTTATTTCATTATTTACATACTAACATAGATATAGATTGCCAATTGTACCTAACTCAATTGGTTAATGTACCAATCTCTTATTAAAAGATCGTACGTTCAAATCTAAAAATCTCATGTTAAGTATAATAGTTATGAACCACTCATCTCATTGTCAATTGATTTTGAGATGAAATCTATGTTTATTGATAATATAAACTTAAGCATCATTATTAAAGTTAATTTCATTTTTAATATGATGTCAACATGGTAGACTGTTGGGAATGATCGAGCTATTAAGCTCATCCTAATGGCTAACCTATCAAGCTCGATTAGGATGATATCAAATAGGTCGACCAAATCAGAGATAACCTCGAATGTCGACTTGAAGTTTGATCAACTATGACCTAAAAGTTCGATCTAATTCTCATTGGTGGAAGGAAAATGTCATGCTTTGAGATAAAGAATTCGACCTAAAGTAAGGTGTCTAATTAATTCGCCAACGGCTTAATAGAAAATGAATTAAAGGGAGTTTAAATTTTTTTCCCGCAAAATGGATATTTCTATTTTCTTGTGACGTTTGTCAATTTCAGATTTAGTGAAGGCTATTTTATTTTTCCAAATTTAATGAAGATATTATTCAAAATCTTACCAAAATTTCTCCAATTTATCGCCATATTTATAAAAAAATTATCCTTTCTTTTCTTCATTCACAATCTTATTGTTTTGTTTCTTTAAATATTTTTTTTAATACAGTAAGTGGGGTGGGAAATTCAAATTGATGAGCTCTCGATCAGAGACAGAACTCACAACTTCAACTGAGATATATGTCAATTATCACTGAGCTATGCTCACTTTGACATTGAATTAAGCTCATGGAAAAAATTAAATTTCTTAATCTGTATACATATTATGTATACAGATATATATATATATATTCTGTATTTTTAATTTCCTAATCTCATCTTTGTTTTTCCTTTTAAAAAACATTATTTATATGCATTCCTTTTCGAATAAGAGTGTTTCAGTCGAGGATGAAACATATTATCAAATGGGGTAACAATAAGAAATGTAATTATCTTATTTATGAATTCAACATTTTAAAAACAAAGATTTGAATAACTTAGGTTTGATTTGATAATGATTTCATTTGTAGTTTTATTTTTTTCAAAAATTAAGCTTGTTTTATCACAATTTTGCACATTTCTTTCATAACACAAATGAATTCTTAGCCAAATTTTAAAAATAGAAGATTAGTTTTTTTTTTGGTTTTTAAAATTTAGCTTAGATTTTGAAAATATTTTTTAAAAGTTAATAACAAAATGAATGAATGCATAGGTGGAATGCTTGTAACGTTCAAAAATAGAAAATAAAAAATAAAAAACAAAATAGTTATTAAACGCAATCTTAGATGACCTAGATAAATAGATGAACATGTTTAAGAAAAAAAAAAAAAGAAAGAATATAAGAATATTAATAAAAATATAAATAAATTTTCTAATGCTTACTGAAAATCTTACACCGTTGAATTTATGAGAGACGATAAAGTTACTTCAAATCTATCTAATGATTATTAAGGAACATAGATTTCAAGATGGGGATCAAACCATGGATGAATCTTTAGATGGTAATAGATGTCCTTATCATTGAGTTAGACTTTGGTTAACATCAACGATTAAGCTCACATTTCAATTGAGATCGAACCATGCATCAAATTTAACATCAACGATTAAGCCCACATTTCAATGGAGATCTAATTTTACAGATGATCAAATAATACTCAATGTTTCGAATAGTATATGAGTGAGCGAGAGCGACTAGAGTTTACTTCAGGAATATAGGTTTCAATCCTACCTTGTGCCTTTCTAGGCTTTGTTATCCCGGCCCGACCCTAACCTGTTGGGTTGGATATGGCCGGGTTGCCATTACTTGTCCTTTCCGTCGCTTGATTAAATGGAGATCTAATTTTACTGATGATCAAATAATACTCAATTAAATTTATTTAAGTTTAAATCAATACTTTTATCTTTACATGGGTAAAAAAAAAAACCTTTTATGCTTGGTCTATTACAATTTTTAAATTTTACATTATTTGTTTTAAGCCTTTAAGTTTGCATTAAAAGAAATATTCAAGAGCAATACCAAAGTATTTCAAACAGTAGCGAATGAAGAATTTAATGCCAAACACGAACTCATATAATTTTAGATGCATTTATTATAAACTCACCACATTAGCTTTATTTAAAGTTAGAGTCAAGCTTTTTGTCTGTGGGGAGATCGTTTAAACATATTTCTCAGAATTCAGCTAAAGCACGTCCTATCAAAACTTAGGGACAAAAAATGACATATAAGTGAAAACTAAGGAATGTAAAAGAATTTTCCCGATAAATCATTACGTTGTATAATATTAGTTCGTTAGGGACCAAAAATGACATATAAGTGAAAACTAAGAAATATAAAAGAATTTTTCCGATAAATCATTACGTTGTATAATATTAGTTCGTTAGTACAGAAACGACAAATTCTAATCAAACAAATACTATATACACATAATTTGATATTACCTTATTCAAATAAAATATTATTGAATTATCTTTATAAAAATATAAGAAAGCTAATGAAACTTGAAGTATTTAGTAAAAGGAGCAAGACAATACAAAAAATTTAGGACGGCTTTTGACAGTCAACTTAAAGTTAAATGAAATTTCAATTGTTTTGTTTTTACTTAAAGAATAAAGTATTAGCCTTCACACAATCGATCAAAGCATTCTATTTGAAAATGAAAATGACTGATCTTTTGCTGATCTGAAATAAAATGTTCCTAAAAATTCTTGAGGCTACTTAGAAAGAGTATAGTAGAGATCACATAATAGATTGGAAGGTCCTGAGAATGATACGGAGTTTTCGAAAATGGTTGAAGTTAATTGAATAGGAGGATCAATATGACTATATAGTTGTTGATAGGTTTACCAAAAGGCAAAAATAAATTAGTCTGTAGAGACCCATTTCGTTTTTTAGGTTATTCAAGTCTATTGCTATTTTCTTGGATGATGAGTTTGTTTTGTTTTTTGTTTTTTTTAAAGAACATTAGAAGGTAGGTTTACTAGGCACAACCTTTGTTATAACATCTCAACTTTGGAGAAAAATTATTATAGCCTTTTGTCACAATATTCTTTAATAAATTATTTGACAAAAATCTAACATAACCATGTTTTTTTTTCTTGGTCCATTTACAAGATTGATAGTGTTTTTGCAACAAAACGTGGGAGACGAGGTCGAGATGGACTGAGTGAGCGAATAATGAACTGGAGTGAGCTAGAAGACCTTACACTGGAAGAACCTACACAAGGAGTCAAACACTCTGGCGCTCAAACACCAAGGAGGTTGACCTTAATATTAAGATATAGAATCAGATACTTGACTGTAGAAGGACTATTTATTTATAGGTTTAGGCGTCCAACAACATGTCTGATCGGAGGTTGAGCGTGTTAAATATTACTGATATTCCTATCGAAGATGGTTGCACTAGTTGTGTGAGGTTTGAGCTGTGTAGCAGGCGCTTATTTTGTTAAGTTAGGATGGTCGTTCCTGAGATCGATGGATCGAGCCTGTAAGACCGTTCTTCCAATTGACTATCTTGCTCTCTCAGTTTTGTCATCTTGAACCATTAGGCTAACGTTCGTTCAATGTCCTCCACGTGATGGTGGCCATATTATTTTACGCCTCCAACGGATAGATATCATGCACTACTAAAAAAATATTTAAACCCAAGTCTAATTAAGTTTAGGATCAACTTAAATATTACAAAATAGTTAAGCTATCCATAATCATTTCGTATACGTCGAAGCTGAATTCCAATTATCACAATTGTGTAACACTATATTCTAAATTAAAAAAAAAAAGTTTACGTGGTAGGGTTTCGAAAGAAAATTTAGATTTTTGTTCAATAATTAATGAAAAAAATGTAATAAGTTACGTGTCAGGTTTCAAAACTTAAAAATAGATTTTTATTCAAAGTATAAAAACTAAAATATAATATTTGAAAGGTGGAGGATTGGAAGAAAACATTTTAAAGTTTTTTTTTTTAATTATTTTATAAAATATACGTCTATGATTTGTTATTTTTTATTGTATTTTCTCAAGTATTTTAAATATCATTAATATGCACGTAATAACGCATCTTAAATCAGTCTAAATCAAAAGAGTTGGTTCATTTACATTTCTTTTGTCTTCTTTTGGATTCTTTAAAAAGCATTAAAATGAGCTAAATTAATGGAGTAGATCGATAATTCAGATAGTTATGTATTTTTTTTATTGGATATTTTTGATCTGTTGTGACTGACGAAGCTCGAACCACAACTGGACCAGACCGGTGATACTTTGGACGGATTGAATTACAATCTCGAGAAAATTGGGTGTACAACCTAAACTTATTATTTTTCTTCATTGAATTTCATTCTGTTTCGCCGTGTTGTAACAGAGACATGATACTACAAAATTATTAGTTAAAAGAGAAAATATTTTTGAGTTCATTAACCGCGGAGAATTAGATCATGATTTTTGATATGATAATAATAGATGTCTTATCTACTGAATTATGCTAGAATCCACGTTAAAAAAATAATTATTTTAAAAATATAGAGCACTATAAAAGTAAGGAAGTTAAAGATGCTTTGAGACCATGTTTTTTAGTAAAACAAATGTGGAGTTATACATATTCGAACCTCTGACTTTAAGAAAAATAAGTACTATTTACCATTAATCTATGTTCATGTTGAACGAACTATTTTCTTATTGACAAAATTGTATCAATTACCATCGTTGCTAAAGTTAATCGATGATAAATTTTGATTATGTTATAAGAAAATATAACATCACAAATTTAGGGGTGGGGTTCAAAATTTGGGAATTTCTAATGCCTTAAATAGTCAAAATATACTTAGGTTGCGTGAGAAAATAGTAAAATACTTACAATTATTTTTTAAAAAATAGGTTTAAATATTATTTTAATCCTCCTACTTCTACTTTCGACTTTGATTAATTTTGATAATTCTACTTCCAAAATATCTATTTTAGTCCCTGTATTTTTAACAATTTTGTTTATTAAATGTCTTGGTATGTATCAGTTATGTCATTATTCGTTTAATAGTTTTATTTTTATCCTTAATCTATTGACGAAAATTAGGGTTTGGGCATGAACCTTGGAAGAGAGACATACAAAAGCAATTACAGATAACTAAATTTAGGGTTGATAAATTTTAACACTATCCCTTGGTCGTTTTCTTTGTCGTTCTCTTAGCTTCAACGAACTCCGCTCTTCTATCATTTTTCCGTCACAAACAAATACTCCTGATCTCTCGTGAAACACTCTCTTAATAACCCTACGATCTCCTTAGACTTTTCCGGTGTGTCGCTTTCCCAATCAATGAGCCTATTGATTTCTATTATTGTGTCACTTTTCTCACAATGTTTGTCTTCCCCTTAAACGACCTCATTTCAATTGAAATTCTATCCGCCATTATTGATTCTTCTCTAATCAATCCATTTTGAATATGACTAAAACCTTCTATTATTTTTTCATAGTTCATTGCCGCATATGTGCCCATGAATCTAATCTTGTTCATTTTTACAACTGACCATTGCATCATATTTCCATTTTTATTTTAACGATGAGGCTAATGAAATAGTTGTTTTGAAACGTTTTGGAAGGTTAAAGGTTAAAATTAAAACTTTAAGGGCATAATTGAAACCTAACCACATACACTCACACCCACGTACGCTCACGCGTACATCTCTATTTTCTATCTTCATTTTAACGAAAAGTTGACCGAAAATTATTTTAAAACAATTTCAAAGATCAAGAATAAAAATTAAAACTTTTGAAACAATCTCGTAATCGTTAAAACCTACACTAATTAAAGTTTAATTTAGAGGCATTGTACAACTCGGTCTTTTCATAATAATATATTCGGCTTTAGCTTTTCATTTTCTTTCTTTTCCTTTGATTTTGTCTGTCCTTTTCTCCTCTATTAAATCGAATATAGCATATATTCTTATGCATTCCCTACCTTTGACGTCAACAAAAGGTGATCCTCATCTCTATTATTATTTGATGTATTCCCAATCTCTCAACTTGTGATCCAATTAAAAGTTGTTTTTTTAAGATAAAAATAGACGGGATCGATGACTCGACATTATCAAGAGTGTAAAAACAATCCCACGAACATCTGAATTGGTACGAACTATTTTATTATTGATCTTTAAAAGCAAATTCACACCGATTAGTTTCAAAGTGGGAAAAATCATCTACGAGAGACATGTTCTAATAATTTCATACGACATTTTCTAAATGATTTTCAATACTTATATCGACCTGAAAAATATCGAATTTCGAGAGGGAGGGGGGGGGGCATGGGAATATGAATAAGCTGTCCAATTTGTGCAGGAATTCATGTGTGTGGAAATAAAGCTAGGGTTGTCGAGACTCGATCGAGTGAGTAATTGAAGTCCAAGAATGGTCCACAAAAGCTGGCACAAATGCTTAAGAGATTATTTTCCTCACTTTTTCAAGCATTGAGAACCATAAACCTAAAATCATTGAGGAATATTGCCTAACTTTCGTAGCCTAATAAGTGAATGAGCAATTGTAAATGTCTTGTCGATCGCTAGATGCTAATAGATGACTCGATAAGATGCGTTATCCATAGGCAACGAGTATTTCGACAAGTGCTTTTTAAAACATTTGGTATATAAAATATTTATGTTTAGCTACAATTTTAAACAAGAGATGAGGATAAATGTTTCATACAAACTTCAATGGAGTAATTTCTCTCCCTTCTTATTTCCTACCCACTTTCAATCTCCTATCTCTCTCATTATACTCTTTTGTTAACTTTTCTTTATCGGTTTATTTATCTAGGAAGCACGGACACAGATATAATTTTCAGACACACTCGAGACACATGTTTGACATGCAAAATAACGGTGTATTTTTTAAACACGTGGTGTACACGCCCCAAACATGTGAAATGAAATACATGTGGCGGATCCAAAATTTCCATTTGAAATTCAGTAAAAATATTTTATAACTATAACAATCTCAAAATTCGTAAATAAATTAAAATTTTAACTTCATTCACTCAAGCTCCTCCTAGACTTTTGTCCCCTAATAACTGATCTGAGTTCGATATTCAATTCTTCTTTGATCTGATATCTTATTAAAAGAATGTTTGAATATGTTGTTTTTGTTTCAAAATGGCTACACATTTACTCCCAATAATATTTAAATTTAATATATGAAAGATAAAGTAAAGCTTAAATTATTTAATAATATCCTCTTTTCCTTTTAAGAAAATCCAATTTTGGCACGTATATAATACTTACAAAAATACTTGGCATATATTTGTTCAAAAAAAGAAAAAAAAAATACTTGGCATATATATAAAATCATAAGGGGAATAATGGAGTTAGAACTAGCCGCTTGCACGCCACTAGGCCAAACGGCATTTTTAATTAATATTTGTGCATATTTTTAACCAATAATATAAAAGGTTTTAAAATTCAAGCAAATGTTCAAATATCCGGGCTAGCTTTCAATTTCATGGAAATGTCGATACAATGTCGATGTCGAGGGATATTTAAAAAAAATAAAAGTAAAAGTCGTAAAAATATTTAAATTAACAAATAAGGATTTCACTCTTTAGTTAAAAATGATTAATATTAAAACTGTCCATGATAGTGATATTTTGTTGATATATATATATTTTAAAAATATTATAGAAATATTGATGGAAATGTTAACATGTCGATCTTGGATGGTAAATCCACCCCTAGAATAAAAAAATAAAAAAAAAGGAAAAAAGAATGAAAATTATGGAGAAAAGAAGAGTCTCTGGCTAGCAGCAGGTATTTGCTAGTTGCATGAAACTGCCAATTGGCAAAATTCCTTTCTAAGAAAAAGACAATTTCTAGGAGCAATAAGTAATTTCTGGTTGCATGAAATTGCCAAATGGTTCTATTCCTCCTCCCATAAAAATTAAATTTTGATATTATGCATGGTTTGTTTTAGACATATTGATATTTTAAGTAAGCAAATCTAAACAAATCTAAACAAATATATTAAGGTATTGAACGATGAACAACATAAAATAAGAATTTCTAAAAAACAAAGTAAAAGAATTTGAATGAAAAAACATGAAACTTTAGAGTTCTATATTGATTTGAGCGAATAAGAAGATTTGATTTCTGACTTTAGCAATTGACAACCACTTGGAGTTGTGAGACACACCGAACACGAAAGATAAAAAGTTGAGACTTGAGATAGGTAGAGAATTATAGTTAAAATTAGTTTGACCTATCTAATATATATATTTATGGAGTCTTTTAATAGAAATTGAAAGATTTTAGTTGTGAAAAAACAAAATAAATAAAAAGATGAATATAGAATGTCTCCCAACCTAAATTTAGAAAACTTTTAAGTAAGTCATATTAATGGTTGAGATTTTTTTTAAAGGAACTGTGAAGAAAAAGTTAACAAATTTGAAAATGATAGCCAATTAAAACCAAGAGAAATTTATGAGCTTATTGATTATGAATTTTTTATTTTAATTATATATATTATTAGTTTATATTTTCAATATT
This sequence comes from Momordica charantia, assembly GCF_001995035.1. The sequence goes on from NW_019104629.1 coordinate 181,744, forward strand.
ATAAGAAAAAATTAAAATAACTAGATAAATATATATATTATATATTACATGAAAATATGAGGCCCTACTAAAACAGGGCCTTAGGCGATCTCCCCACTCGTCTATAACTTAAGCCAGCCCTGAACCTAAGAATAGTTTATAATAGACATGAACTATTCCTCTCATTGCTAATTGGTTTTGAGATGGAACCTAAGATTGGAAGGCTATCATGTTAGTTTGAGATTGGAAAACTACCATTGTCTTTTGGGAGACCCTACTCCTCTCATTGCCGATTGGTTAGTGACCACAATTAACCGAAGCTAAAATTATATGAATCAAAATAGTATTTTAACCTCTTTTTTTAAAAAATAATAATAATGAACATATATTTATTGACATTTTCTATTAGATTACTAATAAAAAATATAACATTTTGTAAAATAATAATAATAATAATAATAAATTAGTAAATAATATAACTACTAATTTTCATACAAAAAACATGTATAATTTAAATTTGAATGGAACTTGGAAGTCTCCCCATCCATCAAATTCCACCGCTTTCTTCACCAAATTCTTTAACGATTTTCAAAATCTTCTATTCTTTCATTGAAATTAGATCCTTCACAATGAAGATCTCATTCAATTCTTTCCATTCGATTGTTCATTTAATTACCAACCGAGCATTATAATTGTTCCTTGTCCTGTCTTCTTCCCTATATATCTCTGATAGTGACAGCCTGAAAATAATTTCATAGGGCTGACACATTAAGATATGAGAGAACTCTCGTAATTCCACGATCTCTCGATGCATACTATTCACACTTTTCTTAATGTATTCTACATAATCGATTCAAATTATGGTAGCATGGAAATTTGTTGATCTACCACACGAAAAGTCATTTTTATGCCGTTTATCTTATGGTTTAGATAAAGTTTCGATTTGGTCCCTATTTCTTCTATTTTTACTTACCCTAAATCCAAAATAAGGTCGACTAACATAGTTAGCCGGCCATATGTACCTCGCCTCGGGAGACCCGGCCCAAGTTGAAAATATCAATAGCAAAGATGATGTCTGAGGTCTTACTAAACCTAAACTGAAACTAAAATCAAATTGAAACTAGACTCAAATCATATGAACTAAATTGAAGCTTTCAAAATCATGAAGATCACATTGAAATTATGCTCAATCCGTACGAACCAAATTTATAATCTAACCTATTTGTTATTCACCATTCCTTCATATTTAAGGTCCACTTTGTTGCGTGGTAATTTAAAGATTTCAAAAGCTACAAATTTGTCAACTAGGCCATCACATCAAGTAATATGGTACAAATTTCTTCTACCAAAATTTTCACGTGTCTTGAAATACCCTTTTTCTTTCTCCTTGAATGGTTCGAAATGAACTAAAATTTTCATCTAGGTTAAGTTAGCTGACTATGTGAGGTTTAATTCTTTTGCATTATCATCTAATTATATGAAGCAATAGGTGTGTAAGAAACTTTCTAACCTTAAAGCCAAACTTGTCAGAAATGCCCTTCTCTAGACAGCCTTGACAAATTGGGAAGCAACATCAGGTAGTCCTTCAAAAAAGAAAAGAAAAAAGAAGCAATAATTGTAAGCTCGTACATTATGTTAATGACAATAATATCAACTCTTTGATAATATATGTATAGTAATGACAATGATATGTTGCAAAGATATACTATCCAACAATAGGTAATTGCACTTCCAAAGTTATGTATTCGGTAATTGCACTTCCAAAGTTATGTATTGAATATTGATGACAGTGTATCTACGAATTTATAAATGTAATTTTTTTTATTTCTAGACATGCTCGATCTTTAATCGTGAGTGTCAACACCACCCAAGCCTCTTGCCACTATGCCAATACCCAACGGGTAATTTGAATACTTACTTTATATATTTCATCCTCTGAATTATAGTTGAGATTACTGAGAAAATTTTCCTCTTATATGATGATTCTTTCACTTTTGGTTCTTTCTCCTTCTCTCTCCTCTATGTTCTGTTGAGATTGGATAAGTCGATAAATAAAATTAACACACATATAAAGTAAATGTATAATACAAGCAAAAGAATGAACCTATATTGGTATACTATTTCTAGTTGGTAACCATTTGGGAATGAGATATATTGAATCACAATAAAATAACAAAAATTACTTACAGGAGATAAATGACTTGAATTCTATGGAACTCCGATAGAGAATCAAAAGGAAATGCATTATACTTATTAACATAGACATAAACAAATGGACATCAATGATTAAATAGAATAGCATTTTAAATGTCAGACACAATAAGAAGTTAAAAGAAAAAACCCTAAATTGTATGATGCACAGTGTAACGCCCTGGGCCTAAAGATTCAAACTAAGATTTAGAATCTGAAATCAACATCTAACAGCCCCAACATTCTCCTACATCTCCGCGACATGAACGTGTTGCCTGATTGTCCTAAGCTGCTCTTGAGAGCGAGAACTGCTCTCGCAGACCAACACGGATTCTTTCTGCATGTTTTTCTCAATCACATGCTTCCTAAGAAACTTCGCTAAGAAATCACCCAACACATGATTGCTAAAGGTCATGCAAACTTAACTTTAGAATTCCTATTATCAGTACAAGTAATAATATCAATTTTTTTAAGTCTTTCTTTACCATATTTTCACAGTCTTAAGATCTCTCTTATTCGGATATAGTATCGGTTCATTTAAACACCCCTCTATTCAGGCGTCACACACAGAATAATAAAGTAATCAACAAAGAAAATGTATTTGCTATTTATGTTTGTAAATAGACATAGAGAGAGTATGTTTGCTATTCCAGAGTAAGAAATTGAATAAAGAAAATTGCCTGCAAGCATTTTCATACATGTGAAAGTTGGAGTGCTTAAGGTTTCAGCACAATCAGTTTTAAATTATGCTGATGACTTTTCATTGATGGTCAACAGCTTTTTTTTTTTTCCTTTTCTTTTTTCAAATCGTACCATTGAAAATCAATAACTAAAGTTTGGAACAAGTTTTAGTCGATACCTACACCCTATTCGTTGTTGTCATCAAATGGATGCAACTGTTTTGTTTTCATTGTTCAGAGAGATAGCAGGAGGTAATTGTTTCGTTGTTGATGGTGAGAAAGACGGTGAAGAAAATTAGGCAAGAGTGTGCATTAGGTACATGCTTGTTTTGTTTATTTGAGAGAGTGCATTTTTCATAAAGATAAATAATCATATGCAATGTTAATATTCATCACTTGGGAAGGGAAGGTATTTTTGTTTTTTAGTGTTATGCCAGGTATGTGAAGTTTTCTAGTTTTGCTATGTATAACATTGTTTTTTGTTTGCTATATTTGTAAATGTGGGCCTTCATTATTCTAGACAAAGCCAACCCAACCAAGCAATCCCACCAATGCAGAAGGCTTGAAGTAAAAGAGGCAAGAGAATAGTTGGTGCTCTCCCCACTCTTAGGAGTTAGGAAGGACAAGCAAAAGAACGTTTTTGGCACACTACTTGTCTAGCGTTACTCATTTTTCTTTTTATCTCCATCAACTTTAAAAAGTGTCTAATCAGTCCATAAATTTTTAATTTTGTGTCTATAGTCTATTCTTTTTTAACTTTCAGCTAGTAGCAGGGGCCCTTCAAGAGCAAAGCTGAGAATCATTTGCGCAAACGTGGTGAAGGCCATCATTTGGAGATTATGGTTTGCAAGAAATAACTGGGTTTTTATAGGAGATGAGTCCAGCTGGGAGTTTCTTTGGGATCGTGTTAGATATTTCACTTCTTGGTGAACCTTGCCTAAAGCCTTTTGTCATTATGATTTAGCTCAAATGAAAATCCCAAAAAGTTAAATCAAAATAAAAATGGGTAAATTTTCAACCACTAAAACCAAATTAAAACCTATACCATACTCACCAGAAAAAGCAAAAGTCACAAGCATGAGTTGGTAAGCAGCCACAAGCACGAGTGAGTGAGCATCCCGCAACCAGAATCAAGGCAGAAAATATCTTTATTGACAAGTCAAGATATCATTTCTCCATAAAGAAGATCACAAATCCTATCTTCCTCCAGTATTATATGATGATGAGAATTATAACCAATCTCGAAACTCTTCTTCTCCCTTCTGTAAATTTCTAATTCAACGACTCTACCACTCTTCTCAAGACCAGTTAACAGCACATTATATGTGCCCAAAGACGGTGAAAACCCTTTCTTTCGCATGGTTTCGTAAATTTTAAGCCCTTTACCAGAACTTCCAGCAGAGAAATAAGCACCGACCAGAGCAGTGTAAGTTGCAGTGCACTTCAATTCTTCAGGCAACACATTAAAAATTTTCACAGCATATTGGGGTTTTCCAGCTTTGCCAAGTCTATAAAGTATAAGCGTGGCATGATACAGTCCAAGACAATGCCCTTGCCTATACATTTCCAGAACAATTTCCAGCAACTTTGAATATATACTTGACCGGATCAGAACCCCTATCAAGCCAAGATAAAGATTTCTCTTCATGTTAACTCCGCTTTTTAAACAGTGGTCGAAAACCAACAGAGCCCCATCGGGCCTATTATGTTTGCAATTTACCTCTATGATGGTTGAGATAATTGCAGAATCCAATTGAATGTTCTTATCTACCATCCCAGTGAGTAGGTAGTCAACAGCAATAAGTTTTTCCTTCTTCAACAGAATTTCCATAAGCTCATGATCTACATTGGAAGGAATAATAGTAGAACTTGTAATGACATGGATAACCTCATCCTTACTGACTGATTCAGTTTCAATATGAGGATTAACTTGCCTGAGTAGGGTCTCACTAACAGAGCAACTTTTTAAAGTTTGATGTGCTTCAACAAACACAGGGTATCGAAGGACAAAGCGGTTTTCTTTCATGTACTCAAGGATTGGTGTCATTACCAGCATCTCCCCCGATCTACAGCATTTCAGAATCAATATATTGCAAGCAGCTTTATCAGGATATACGCCAGCATCTTGCATCTTGTGGAAAATATCAAGGGCTTCTTTGCATTTACCTGGAAGGTTAATGCAAAAAACAATTGAGATAAGAACCTTACGAAAAGAAAAAACAGGTCACTAGTAAGGAAGAGCAGAGAAACTCACCAGCTCCAATGAGGTATTCCATTAAGACAGTGTAAGTACAGCAGTTTGGAGAAAGCCCCGATTGAAGCATCTCCTTGTATGTATCAGTGGCCTCCTTAACTTGGTCATTATCCAACAAAATTTTTATATAAGCAGTATATGAAACTACTGTTGGATAGCATCCATTGGTTTTCATTTCTTTCCAGACCTTTATAGCCCCATCAACATCCCCTGACTTCGAACGCCAGTGCATTAATGAAGTATAAGTAACTGCATCTATCTTTATCCCCTTCTCCTTCATCTGTTGAAATATATAATTCATGGAAGAAATCCTCCCAGCTTCTCCAAAAATATCCAGCATCGTCGTGTAAGTATACTGGTCATGCTTGAAGGTGCGCAGCCTACAGGCCCAATTGAAGAACAGCCATGCCTTCTCCAATGGTGGATGAGTTTTCATAACCTGGTTGATGAGATAAGAATCCCATCTCATAGGGAGCCTCTCTAGGTGTTCTTGAGCAGAACTCCAAGAGAAATTTCTCAGAATGTTATATATATTCCTAACTGTGTCTCTCGTGTAAAGCTTTGGATCAACTTCTTCCTTCTCAACTACCTTAGCTCCTTTCCTCAATTTTCTACTGAATAATTTGATGGGTTTCTCTTGTTTATATTGCCGTAAGGAATGCAAAGCTTTAATTGAAATATTATGATAAATCTTTTTCCGGATGGCAGAGATAACCACATAATTACTCAGAAGTAAAGAGAAACTATTAGAATAATGCATGGAATGGACCACAACATAAGCCCTTAAATCAATATGATTTGCTACCACTGGAATTTTCTCAGGAAAGCACTTCCATTACTTGTAGCTTGATGAACCATAAAGATTTATCCAATGTATACAAAATGAAAAACAATGGCTACGGCTATAGATGCTCTACTCAATTCATGTGACCCTCTTTTTCGTCCTCTCGTTATTCTAATTCACATCTCCACAATCTCAAATTCGAACAAAGAAGCAGTGCCAAGCAAAGTAAGGGTTATTCACCTGGCTTGAACTTCGAGTTATCTCGGGTAGGTGAGAGGCATTGACACTTGAGAGGTGGCCCTGAGGAACTTCAGACGAGTTCGCCGGCAAAAACTGAATCGCAATCGAAAATTTTCCAATATATGTAAGTTCCCTTTCTAAATTCTCGACTGATGCAAGAAGAAAGATAGAAATTGAGCATTTCGCGATACTCAGACGGCCGGCCAGCAGGAGTTTCTCTGATCTTCGTCACCGATGGTTGGAGAAATCGATTCGCCGACGGGAGCTCCACCATGGGCGGTGCTGGATGTTCCTGCGAAAAACCTCGTGTGGGTTTAAGATGACGTCAAGTCTCACGGGCCAAAGCCCACGGCCCATATCTAAAATAAGCGGATAATATAAGGGAAAATTGATATAAAGGGTGTTTTTTTTTTTCAGATTTATTATTTATTATTATTTTTTTTTTGTTTTTTCAGATTTATTATTTATTATTAATATATATATATATATATTTTTTTTGGTTTTGAGAAAGAAAGGTATAATTAAATTAAATAGAGATTACATCACTTTGAGCAAAAATATTCAGTCAGTGTGGAAAACAATTGTTCCACTCCTTCGTGTTTTCAGTTACCATTGTAGACGTAGGATAGGGTCTCGTTCGAAATCGAAGAGAAGAAAGAAGATGCCTTTTTGAAAATTTGGGTGAACGATGTCATTTATTGGTTTTTGTTTTTATCATTAGATGTATACATTTTCAACGGGGTGTCCAGTCGTTAAAGGTCGTGATCGTAATCAGAAAACATAAATCTGAATATAAAAATTAGAATTGTATTATTTATTTTCACTATTTTCATACATGTATTTGGTAGCAGATTTGATAATTGAATTTCAATTTAAAAAATTGTTTATTTAGTAATATATTTGTAAACTAGTCACAAATTAAATATTTACTTTAATCTAAATTTATATTAATTAATTTATTAAAATTTATAATTATTATTTTACCATGTTATATAATTTAGGATACATTATATTTTACATATTTTAATTTTATAAACATAAAATGAGTTTATAATATGAAGTAATATATTTATCAAAGGTTTTATTCTTTTTAATGTAATTCTACATCTTAAAAATTTCAAAGTCTGAATCTGATAATAATGAAAACATTAAAAAGTCGTTTTCATTTCTACTATTTGGATCATAGAATTCGAAAACAGTTTTCAAAACTCATATTCACTAAATTCATTTTGATTCAGTGAATCTAAAAAAAAAAAAAAATCAAAGTTTCCAACCAAATAAGTCCTAAATCTCTGTGTTGAAGTTTCAGAATAACTCCTCTATTTTGTTAAAGGTGCAAATTATTAATTGTGGAGTTATGTCATATATATATATATATATATATACTTTGTAAAAGTTACCATTACAGTTAGGTTATAATAATTTTTCAATAAAAATCTGTTTCTATGGATTATAAAATTGAAATTTAAGTTATATTATTTTATGAATATTTTTAAACATTTAAGTGAGTTAGGATTACAATTATATATGGTTTATTTTCTTTATTTTTACTACGTAATCTTAAAATTCTATCTAATGACAAACAAAATGAAAAATGTCAAACTTAAATCATTAAATAAAACTTTATTTTATTTATATAACATATATGTACGTAGAAAAAGAGTAGGTATACATAACATTGAATTATAATTCATATAAATCTATATTTTTCAATAATAATTGAAAATTATATATCTATGAATTAAAAAAATACATTTGTATTATAATTTAGAAAAATCTTTTAATATAAAGGGAATGAAACCAAAACAATTAAATTGTGAAAAACAAAAAGTGAATAATTTAAAATGAGAAAAATTAGTTAGATTGAAAATTCATTTCATTCCTCTTGATTTTCCTATCTCTAAGACAATCCAGAAGAAAAAAATTGTTATCTAAAAATATGTAGACCTATTTGTTATCTAAATGTCAAAAGACATTATTGTAATCTCATACAATTTCATACCTATACCTACGACACAAAGTACACTTTCACGAGTCGTATTGTTTATTTTGTATACCCCACACAATTTCTCTCTCGCAGTCTCTCCCTATACAGCTCATCAGGACATCTTTATATATATATATATATATATATATATATATATATATATATATATTTATTTATTTATTTATTTATTTATTTTGTATACCCACACAACTTCTCTCTCGCTGTCTTTTTCTATACAGCTCATTATGACATCTTTTATATATATAATCAAATGATGTTTTTTTCTATACAACAAATGTGAGGATTGGAAATTAAACCTCTCACCTTAACTGTTGAATTATGTTCCGTGGGTTTCCATCGGTGTCTTCAGGACCATAATTATCTATCTCTTCTTATCCTCTATTTTCTTTTTTGTTTTCAGCATCCTTCAATTTTTTTCCCCATTATTTCTTTTTTTTTTCTCTCTCTCAATTATTATTATTTTTTCTCTACAAATCATAATTTCTTTCATCTTCCTCCTTTCTTTTTCTTGCTATTCTTTACTTGTTCCTTTTTCTCTCTTTGAATCTCTCAATTTTCCCTCTTATAGCTCTATCATTAATTTCATTGCAATCTTTTCTGAAAGGATCTAATTACCATGCTTAAAATATTAAACTATTAAAAAATCTAGAAGTTATTAAACTATTAAAAAATCTAGAAGTTATTATCAATTATAATTGTGAATTAAAAGATAATATAGAAGTTATTATCAATTATGATTGTGAATTATGCCTGATTTTCAAACCTACTCTACGAGGCCACATCCAGAAAATAACATTAGCAATCAAAAGTAAGTAAAGTTTATCATCAATAATTGATTTATGTATAAAACACTCACTTCTTAAATCATGTTACAATACTTGATTGACTCCTACTTTGATTGAATCTTTTCAAACACGTGCTCCCATTGTATACAGACTACCGCTTAAACACCCTTCAATCGTGGATGAATATTTAATTTATAACGGAGCTCTGCCTTAACCCGTTAACGAAAAAATAAAAAGATAAAGTCATTCAATTTCGACAAAAGACCCCATCCAAGTTCCTTAATTTTAGGTCCACTATTCCAATCATGATTTTCCTACCCTTAGAGGGGAAAGTCCTTCCTTTTTTGGTGGGTTTGTGGATGAGGAGGGATTTGGACCACAACACCGTGGTTCCCGTCTCCACTATTTCCTAGAGTACCCTAAAAAAAGGAACATTTCCTCTCCCTAACCATTTGTTATTTCGTATTAAGAGTCTTCGCCTAAGACATAAAAGGTTTCTACCAACTTTTCCAATTACATAAAAATCTCTCTCTCAAAATATTACACCATGAACAATCCACAAGATTAGCCACACTAAATAAACACCTTCCAAAGATAAGCACATATAGTCGGTTCCCAATAAATGCACAATTGAATTTGCGAAACATATCAATATAAGAAAATTCAATAAATATAATTAAAGAAAATAATTAAGTAAAACTCAAGTTTTTTTAATATTTTTATTATTAAAGTGACTGTTGATGTAAAAATCTGCGAACGAACGGAGGACAACTTGGGAGGTCGGCTGACAACACTTGGAATATTCTTCAGGGGTACCTGCAAAACAGGTAGGCCACTCCGACGCCCAAGTCAGTAATAATTCGAGCTCAACTGATCAGCGTCAGACAGATTTTCATACCTTAGTGGGTGGAGTGGAGGTGTATTTATAGGGATTTGAGGAGTAGTTAACCATCCCATCGAGGTATTTCACTGCTCTGGGTCAGGTAACCTGCTACGGACCATTGGTCCGTGTTGGTCTCTGGATTTATCCCTGCCTTAGACCATACTACTTGGAAGGTTCTCATCGCGTCTAAGTAACTAGGGTTGACCTCAGAGGTCGGCCTATGATTCTTCGAGAACAGCTTAGCCTAGGATAGTTTGCCCTCCAATATTGAATTGTCGATGGAACCACATGACGTCAAAGCTTGTCCTTTAGAAGCTCGGCCGTGGATGAGCTTAAGAGCTCTTCCTATATGAGCTTAGGGGCTATTCGGTAGGTGAGCTTAAGAGTTCTTCCTAGATGGACTTAAGATCTTCCGTAGATGAGCTTAGGAGCTCTTCCATAGATGCATGAGCTTAGGAACTCTTCTTAGATGGACTTAAATATCTTCCGTAGATGAGCCTAGGAGTTCTTCCGTAAATGAGCTTAAGAGCTCTTCCTAGATTAAGAGTTCTTCCTAGATGGACTTAAGAGCTCGACCGTAGATGAGCTTAGGAGCTATTTCGTAAATGAGCTTAGAAGCTCTTTATATATGAATTTAAGTAGATGAGATGATGAGGTCGGCCGTATATGATCTTGCCACATGATAGATCATATTTTTGCACCCAACAGTGACGATAACTAAAATTTCTTTCATTCTCATTCAACATTTGACACTCACGCTACACGTGATTTAGGATGCAAAGTCAAAGTCATTTTCAAAGCTATGAGTTTCCATGTTCTCATTGAATAGGAATCAGAGGTATATTGATTTATTTTGTCATATCTTCTTCATGTTTTAATCATATTCTAATTATGAGTTTAATTCATTTCTTTCGTCAAAGAAAATATTTTTAATTTCAAAAATATAAAATCTTTTCTATTTGAATAATTTGGCTTAGCCCTCTGAAAAATACGAAACAAATAAGTTATTTTATTTCCCTTTGGATTTGATTGTTTGATTTTTCTCCTAAAGAGTTGGATTTTGAATTTTACTATTAAACCGTACAAAATTTGTTAGGTTTGAAAAACAACCCCATAAAAACCCTGCCCAATTTTCTCAATTTTACCTCTCTTTGCTTACACCATTTTTTACTTCAATTTTATACAATTTTACCTCTCAAAGGACATTATGGTAATCTCATACAATTTTATACATATAAATACAACGCAAGTACACTCCTTTATTTTTACCTTATCAAAAAAACAAAACGAAAAAAAAAAATTGTTTATTTGTATTCCCATTGTTTCGCGTTATTTTGTTAACACGAGCATATAAATCAATAATCTTTTTAGATCAAGATATATAAAACATTTATCTCAAAATATCAAAAATAAGATATATACATATTTTTTAAATTCTAAACCACACAAGTTAAATAACAACCAAATAGATATTTTTCAAATCTAAATCAAATTAATACTCCTGGTTGCAAATTTAAAAGAATATCAATTTAACTATTAAAAAAATCAATGCAACTTTAATAAAAAAAAAAAAAACCAAAATAAATTTGGGGTACGGTGGGAACCTGTACTATTTTAAAAAAAAATTATTGATGACCCGTGTTTGGATTGTTACATGACACAAGATGTGTCTCTAACAACCTAAATTATTGAAACGAAAGTTAAGTTTGAAATGTCGATGTTTCAGTTGCATGGAAATGCCAATGAAAATATAGATGTCGATCGATATTTCTAAAAAGAAGGTAAAATTAAAAGAAATTGTGAAAAATATTTAAATTAACAAATAATAATTTCACTATTTCTAATTAAGTTAAAAATTATTAATATTAACAATAGTGATATATTTGGTTGATATTTTGTCATTTTTTCATGATAGTGTTTGGTTTCCACATATGTTGATGTCGAACTTATGACCACTGTCGACATAAATTTAACATCCCTAGATGCAATATTCTATATTTAAAATGATTTCAAATGTACTTTTTTCCAAATTTTGTTTTTAAAAATTATCATATTACTCGAAAAAGTACATTGGTTAAAATATAAATTATTGACGGAAAGTTAAAGGTTTAATCTTCGTCTAGATGACGTTGAATTAAAAAAAAAAGGAATTTTGTTGTTCTCAAAATTACCAAAGGAAAAAAACGTGAGGCAATGAATCGAATCATTAACTAGTTTATGTGTGCCACGTCACCGTCACGACTTTTTATGTTTTGTCGTGAAGCAGGAGGACAGGTCTTGTTTAGTTTTTTTAGGTAACGTGCAGAACCAGCCATGTTCTCATATCTCAATTATTTCCCACCATTTTCAATGTGTAGTTTTTGTCACCAAAAAGCATAAATAATAAAATGATAATAATAATAATATTAAAAAAAAAAAAGAAGAGAAATTCTAAGTTTGGTCTCGAAAATTTTAAACGTGGGCCAATTTAGTCTTTAAAAGGTTTCAAGTGATTACTCAACTTTTAAAGTTGCCTTTTATTTTGTGGATCTATTTATAATGCTTCTATCAGATCATTAAATTTTTAAGCTTTAGTTTTGTCTAATAAATTCATATTTTTAATTTATTTTTTGTTAGTATGGAAGATATGGGAACTTAGTCTTTGATCTTTTTAGTAAAATTTGTGTAACTTACGTGAGACATTTTATTTGTGTATATAATTTATTTTAACTTTATTCGGGACTTTGTATTAAGGTGTGAATGCACCTTGAGATGGTGAGAATGGTGGATCGTACGATTTGATCTTAAACTAGTGAAAAAGATCGGTATAGGTTGGATCCTGAATCTACAAAAGGATCGGTAGGAGGTGTACTCTTGAACCCGTAAAAGAAGTGAATGATCGGTTTGATTCTCACATGCAAGAGAGCCGGTTAAGTAAAATACCCAAGAAAGGAGTCTTGGTGAGTGGAGTATAAATTTCAGTACCAGTAATAAAAATTTCTGAAGCCATTTTTTTCTTTCTACTTTTATAATTTGTGTATTTAAATATCGTTAATTTTATTGTTAAAACTTTAAACTTGGCACGAAATCCTATTAACCCCTCTAGTGTTATCATACGATTGTATCATATTACTTCATCACATAATTTTTAATTGTTACAGTATTATGTATATCTTATAAGATTTAAGTCGATAGAGTTAATATGAAAGAAATATATTCGATATGAAATTGAAATTGAAACTCATTCTAAACTAGATCGGGAATTACTAAAATTGTGAGACAAATATCCAATTGTCTTCCTAGTCATTTAATTTTGAGTATTGGAGTGGTTGATGATTTGGGATCGTAATGGACATTTGTTTGCTCTTTGAGAATAAATTTGTATACAAGAGGATCCATATGCATTATTATAGCATACTTGACACTAAGAAATAATCAAGTTATCTAATCACTTGACTACATAAACGTGCCAAATTAAAATTAAACTTGATACTCAAAATATATGTCAAATTTTAGCCTCGACGTGTTTCACAAGTGAAGTGAATGTTGCGTGCTATAACATTTTACATACTTTTAGCTCAAAGAAAAGTTCATCGAGCCTCCACTCAAATAGTCATCCATTCATGTTTTATTTTCGAGCACATTACTTTTAACCATTCAAATTCTTAATCTTGAGAGCATACTGCCTCTCCTGTCTGATAGCAACCACGTATCACACCACGACGCACGACTTTGATACCAATTGTTAGGGACAATGGATCTGATCTCCAAGGTCATGATATCGTTCATTTTAAGCATAGACTCTCATGATTTTGCTTTTGGGTATTACCCAAAAAGTTTCATATTAATAAATATATTGTCTTTCACTTATATACTCATAATCTTTCCTTTATCTAGTCAATGTAGAATTATGGTCGCATTTCCAAACCCATATAAATACAACGACGATTATGATGGAAAATTAGAACTCAAATGCTTAACAAGATTTAAATTGATTTTCCATGTCAAACTCAAGAGAATTAACTATACATAAGTCCGAAGTTTGGATTTGATATTTCAAACCGAATAGATCATATTTTTGCCTTAATTTATTTTTTATGTGAAAAAGAAAAAATTTATCTCAGATGGTTAGGATGTACGTGAGAATTCAATCCAGCACTATGATAAAAGAAAAGTGTATAATGATTTAAAAAAAATAAATAAATAAAGAAAAAATAAATTAAAGTGAAAGAAAAGTCAAGAAGTAACGACTCCAAAAGCCACGCATAGAATACTAAGCTCCTGTGTGGTCCCAAAAGCACTAGCAAATGTAATAAAGTAATAAAATGTGGAAAGTTTTGTGGTAACTAAAAATCCCCTAAAAAATGAAACATTTTGTTCATGCACAAAAATGTTGTACAAACTATAAGACTTATCTCTCTCGTGTATCGGATAATTGATAAAATAAAGATAAACATTTTGATGCTTAAGTTAGTATTGGTTGGAGAATGAGTGAAGTGAATTGTATGGAAGAGATTCGGATAATATTTCTTTGTAAGGGATTACCAACTTCTTATATATGTGAGCAAGGATGAATCACTTAATTATGGAGGCCGAGATTCCCTCCGTAAATTTCGGTAGGTAGACTGGTGGCTGGCACTGACCACACCCAATCAAATACGTCATTTCTGCGAGCTCATGATGGCATAACGGTAGGGCGAGGTCGACCTGGCCGTCTCTCGCGACCACTTACATCACCAGGTTGGTATACTCCATTCGGTTGCTCGACACGTGGCAGTTCGTTCTCACCCTCATAACACATTTCATGTGGAGGGCTTTCAATGATCAATACAATTACCGCTAATGGAATCCTACGTTTCTTTTATGCATAATTGTAGAAACGGAAATGGTGTTGGTGATTTGCGTGCAAAACAAATAGTAAATGAAAATTTTTGGAAACTAATTTCATAGCAAGAGAAATACTATACTCCTTTTATTCATACTATTATTTTGCGTTTATAAATAATTTTGTAATATTATTGAACCACATAATTTTTAATACAATACTAAATGGCCAATAATCGAAAGAAATTGAATGAATAGCTCGAGACTTTATTAATTTGAAAAGATGGTACATGGGTGGTTTATACAAAAACAATAAAAGACATGAAAAAAAATTGCTGTAAGGAAAAGTTTTGGATATTAAAACTTTTCTAAATAAGCTCAAATAAAGACTAACAGTTGGACAGATGTGGAAAAGAAAGAAAGCCAGCTGTGATTAGGCTTTTAACGTTTGAGCTGACGTTGATTTGATATTTTCGATATTAAGTGAATGGGAGAAGTATCTATAATTCCGTCGTACTAAAAATTTTCTCTTTATTATCTATGTTATGGACAAACCACCCCTTTGAATGATTGATTAATGTAATTAGGAGGAGAGTGTTGGAATTTTTGAATAAAATTAATTTTTGATAAAATAAAGAAACACAATTTTTCGTGATATGACGTATCTTTTGTTCTTTGTAAAAGATACAATCAACCTTATATGAAAGGATATGTCTAGGAGTGTTCACGGGTTGGGTTGGATCGGGTTGGGGTATTTTTGGGACCAACCCGAATTTTCGGGTTGAGAATTTGTGGAAACCGTCGGGTTGTAAAACGATGGCTAACCCAACCCAACCCAATAAATTCGAGTTGAGTTGCCGGGTTCTTTTTTTTTTTTTACTGATTAATTAATTTACTTTTGTTTTGTTTATAACATGGACAAAAAAAAAATATTGAAAAATCAAAATCATAATTTAAGAACAAATTCAAATCCAAATTGAAACCAACATGCAAGTCCTAATTCAACAATAGTAAAAGCTTACACCTCATTATAAAGAGGGATGAGGGAGATGAAGATGAAATGGAAAATGTTAGAAAAGATTGAAAATGTTAGAAAAGAAAGAGAATCAAAGATTCAAAAGGTAGAGAATTGAATTGAAACCTAAAATCAATTGTTGAGATTTAATGAAATGAATGGATGAGATTGAATATAAAAAATAAGATTTTAATTAATAATTATTAATTTATTATATATATGTAATATTATATTATTAGTAATATATATATATATATATATATATATATATATATATATATATATATATATATAGCTGATAATCTTGAGTCGGGTCGGGTTGACCCGAGATTTTCAAGAGTCAATTCGAGACCTGACCCAATCCGGTCGGGTTGGGATTTTTCCAACCCAACCCAACCCAACCTTTCGTCGGGTTGTCGGGATCCTTGAACACCTCTAGATATGTCCTTTATCAAAAGAGATATAACTATTTAAATGACCACAAATAGTCTATAAATTGTGGTCTCTTTTCAGTTTTGAAAACAGAAAAATCTTCCCTCAAAATTCTTTGGTTCCTTTTCTCTATACGAAATGCTCGTGCTTGTTGAGTACTGTGATTGAAGTGTTGCATTCATAGGTTGGTAATCCGTTCTATCCTGGGAAGACAACTGTTCATGAAACCTTGAGCATCATAGAGGAACAAAATTATCTTAATGAAACATCGCTACTGTTGGGTTCAAATTGATTAATTTTGTGTTTCCTTAATTTTTCTGCATATTTTCAAAAATTGTTTTCAAAATTGTATACAAATTTTAGATGAATAAAACCAATTTCTTCCTTCTCGTTATCATTTTCAATTTTTTTCACATCATAAATAAAAGAATTATTTGATGTAAACGATCCATAAAAGACATAACAAATTATGTTTATAATATAAGTGAGCTATTCTCCTCCTTGACAATTGGTTACGATGGAACCTCACAGATATTGATATTTTATGATTCTTGACTTATAAAATACATAATGAATAATAAAAAATAAATATAAGTTTTTTTGCTTTTTAATTTATAATTTTAGAGAACAGGTAAGAAAAAAAAAGAGTATCGAACAAGTTTCTATTTTCTTTTCTTCATCATCAAATAAGAGAGAAAAAACAAGAAATGGGAAAGGAGAAACAATAAACAAGAAATATGAAGTTTTAAATAAAAAATTAGAAGTTTTATATGAAAATTAAAATTAAAAATTATTTAGATTTGTTTATGTTATATTTATTATTCATTTCATAAATAAAAATAAAATTGTGTTGGACAGCATGTTGTTTATTTTTTTACTTCAAAAAATAAATAGAAATAACCTTTT
This sequence comes from Momordica charantia, assembly GCF_001995035.1. The sequence goes on from NW_019104629.1 coordinate 198,703, forward strand.
TGTTTCTTTCTTATTCTCTAAAATTTTAAATTAAAAATTAAAAGTTTTATATGAAAATTAAAATTAAAAATTATTAAAATTTGTTTATGTTATATTTATTATGCATTTCAAAAAATGATTAAAAAATACTTTTATCTATGTTTCTGAAGGAGAAAAAAAAAACTGAAAACACAAACAAGAAATAATAAAGTTAATTTTGTTGTTTCTAAAATTTCTACGCAATTTTGGAAAACTAGCAAACATATGTATTTTTCAAAAATGAGAAATAAGAACCAACAAACAAGGAATTTTAGGGTCCGTTTGGGGATTTTTTTTAATGATGCTAATTTTAAAACTTATTCCAAATATATGACACTTCCCAACCTATTTCAAAAAATAATAATGTTTGGAAAATAGCAGGTCGTTGACGAGTAACACTAACAGGCGACCTGCTGTGCAAACATGGCACTTACAAAGCAAGTTTAGTTTTTAATTGCGTGGTGCGCCATATGATTCTTTTTTTTTAACACCTAACAGGCCCTCTCTTCAAGAAACATCCGATTAGGTTTATTAATTTTTTTTTACTTCTTTCTTTGGTTATTTGCAATATTTATTATTTAATTTATTTTAAATATATTAAATATTTAAGGTTTAATTTGGCCAATAGCTATACTTTAATTAGAAAATAGTATTTTTAATTATTAGAGAATAAATAGTTAATTTATCAATACTAAATTAGAGAATAATATTTGACATATAAATAAAGTATTAATTAATATTTAAAATTTACAACTGATTAACCAAAATTAGGCATTAGAGTCTATCAATTTATCTAATGTGTCCCACATGGGGGAGGTTGTTGATGACGATGTGGTTGTCGACGACGAGCTCTCGGTRCCTCTGGTGTTTGTTTACTAAGAATCGGTATCATAATCATAGGCGTGGATGAGCCAGCATAATCATGTGTCTGTGTAAAAGGTGGAATGTCATCAACATTATGATATATAACTTCAGGTTCAGGAATGTTAGGCTCATTTGGAGCATCCTGCTCTAATTGATGACGTCCTATACGCTTGAGGCCGTGAGTAAGTGTATGTACTCTATACAGCTTATGAAGCCTTTGAAGATGTCTCCTACCAGTGGTATACAAGCTATTAATATCTTCTAACGATGAGAGGATACTAATTTGTTCAAAACACGCAACCTACGTACAAAAGAATTAAAATAAATATATATTTAAATTCTAATAGTTTATAAAGCCAAATTAAAAAACATATCGTAGCACCAAAATATGCTTCTTCTTGAATGATATAACGTTTAGTAATTGACATATACCAACTCATGTATTTGGGATCGCAATCACCATCATCATCCACTGGATGATTAATAGTAAATATAATATCTACGCAGGCGCCACTTGGCCACATAAGGTGTCATATGGTCCTGCCATGCCCGGTGCCGAAGGTCTATGTCATGTATCTTCGAGTCCCAACTAGTCTGAAATTGGTTGTTTCATACCAAACTGCCTTGTAACTTTTGTTGGGTTTTATGCCATAAACTCGTGGTTTGTAAACATAAAACAGATATTTATTTAATAAAGTTGTTATTGATGTTTCTTTTAGAATTGCATTAACCCAAATCCAATAAACTAACATCCGAGGTTATGTCATGTAACTGGAATAGTATATATTATATATACAACGTATATATTTGATATATAGTGTATATATTTACAATATATATTCGATATACAGGTGGATAATGTTCCAATAATAACCTAAAGAGTTCATAGTATCTATACTATATAAAATGAGGCTATGGAGGAGAATTTTTCTCTACCAGTTTTGCCCTTAATTTTTTAATATATATCAATTTTGCCCTTTAAACTTCGAGAGGATGCAATTGGTCGAAGTGTCTATTGATCCAATATGCATGTCTTATGCATGTCTATTTTGCCTTTCAGATTTATATGAGATCCGATTATTTGGATATTTTTTAATATATACCAAATTTGCCCTTTAAACTTCGAGGGGATGCGATCGGTCGTGGTGTCTATTGATCTAATAGACATGTCTTATACATATCTATTTTGCCTTTCAGATTTCTATGAGATCCGATTATTTGGATCAAGGTGTCTATTGAGAGAATCGATGTGATCAAGACTGAAGAGTTGTGCCTAGTTGCATATTGGTGTGATGGAGATTAGAAAATTGTGTCACACATCCTTTCACACATTAAAATGAGAAGTTAATACAATAGAAATTCAACTCTTCAACAAAGTGATGCGTCTATTCATATACAGGTGCAATTGCAATTGAAACCATTTATAAAGGGAAAGAAAACTAAAATGATCATACATAAAAATTGTGTCTGTTCTTTTTTCTTTCGTCAAGAATGTATATGAAAGTTTTTTACTTTGACCAAATAATTCATTGATATTTAGTTTGAATGTTCGTATCTATTATAAATATGACTTTCTTAATTGATGTTGGTTTTAACTACTCTTAGAATCTGTTTATTTATTGTTTACATCTTTTTCGTTATTTTTTTAAAATATTTTTTTATTAATTAACTTGGGTTTCTAAACATGATAGTTTTGATTAATAATTTGTGTAATGTGATCACATTTAGGTGTAATTGGTCCTAAAACCAACAAAACAAGAGAAGATCAAATCATCTTCTAGAAGAAAAATCACTCAAAGTCCAAGATCTTATCATATTCTTAAAGGAAAATCAACAAAAATTGGAGGTCCTACCAATTTCACGAAAAAAAAAATCAACAAGAACACGAGATTATATGAAAAGTAAGTCTTCAATCATTTGTATTCTTTAATTTCTTTTTATGAAATTTTATAATTTATCTTTATAATTCATTTTTTTTCCTTCTATTATCTTCAACAACCTCCTCATTTTTTTCATACCAACAAGTTTCGATTTTTCTTTTAATTTCAAACTAACTTATTATTTGATCTATATTGAATTTTTTTTTCATTTTAAATCATATGTATATTTCTAGATTTTAAAAGATATTAATTCTACAACAATGTCACTGTGTCAAACATTTTTTAGAAAATTTTCGTGCATATGATTTATTTTTCTTAAAATTTGAAATGATAAAATTTTATAGTATCAGTATTTTTTTCTAAATTTGTTTAATATCTTATTTTCTTTGACTAGATAAAATATTACTAACAATTTTAAAATATAATAGACAATAATTTATGAAAACAAGCCGTAAAAAGAAATTACATTTTTTTAATAAAGATCTCCCACAAAAAATATCTTGAATAAATAAAAGAAATTACATACTTCACTTTTTTAATACAATAATTACCTATTTATTCATACATGACTATTCCACGATTCGCATAATTCACATTTTTTTTAATTTATAACTTTTTTTATATCAATCATGCAGTATATTACTATTTTAAAATGAAGATTAATTCGAATTTTAGTATCAACTATTAACATGAAAAAATTTCTTCGAAAAAAGGTATGACGTTATACATATATATGAACTTACACTTTAATTATCTATGATGTGTTTTTATTATTTTCTAAATTTTATGACAAATATTTAATAGTTAAGCATTAATAAAAAGTATATTCATTCAAATATGAAATCACCAAAAATTGTATTCTAAAAATGTTAACCCACGTGCAATGCACGTGAATCTAACTAGTATGGATAAGGTTGGATACCTTATCCTGGTAATACTATGGATACGACCCACTTTGTAATAGTTACAAATTACTTGATCCAGGTTGTTCGTATGGAGACATGCAAGTGAGGGTATCCTATACAATGAGTTTGTATAAGACCAGACCATGAAATAATTAATTTTTAGCTGTAACACCATTAGCTAATAGATTAATATTTCAATGGGATGATCCTGTAACTCTATCTCAATCTTGAGTGAATTATGGACTCCTGCCTGTTAGAGCTCGTCCTTTAATTTGCGAGTCGCCGACTCAATATTCCAACCATTTTGGGGACGAGACCGAGTGGGGAGCTGGGAACATAACTACACAAAATGAAATTCACTCATTCCCGACTTTAGGGTAAGTAGATGAGTGTTCTCTTAAGTGCTGACTTTGGAACTTGAACAAAGGGGTCCTACCGTCTCACTGGCCTGAGAGAGACTTCTATTTAATGGTCAGACCATAAACAAGTTGTTCATTAGAAGATCAGTGATACTTAAGGTGAAAGATGTAACTCAAGGGTAAAACGGTAGTTTGACCCAACTGAAGTTACGAATACTCATGAATGATTGACTAACTGCTAATGGTCAAAATCCGTGGACGCAAAATATTCTACAGCGAGAAGAGTGCAGCTGTGGGGTCTTTAATGGAGTGATTGACAGTTAACGATTAGTTAACGAATGTTGATTAATATAGTTAATAAGTTTAATAGCCAAAAAAGGATTTTTTGTGTATAATCAATTAATCTCGTATCGTTGGAGCTTCTGATCTGTAGGTCTATTAGGTTCCCTTGCTAACTCTAAGAACATTTAGTCTTGAAAAGAATTTGAATTGTTCAAATTTATTAAAGTTAATTAAAGTTAATTGTATGAGATGTAATGTATGTTTACGTTATGATATGAAGTTAATTTTGAATTGGATTAAAAATTATGAGAGATGAATATATGAATTTGATTCTAATATGATTGATTAATTTAAATTTAATTTAATTTAATTAATGAGTTATGTTAATTTGGTTAAATTAAATTAGATTTAATTTAATTAAATTAATAATTCTTTTTTGTAATTAATTAAATTTGATTTTGTTAATGGTTAATTAAATTGATTTAATTAAACCAATTATTTAATTTACTTGTTAAATTAAATAAAAGAAACACAAGATTAAAAAAAAAAGTTTCACTCCCCACCATTATTACTTCCCCCTTGCCATCCCTTCCTTATAGAAGGGAGATTCTCCCATTTTGTTGTTGACATTGTTTTTGAGTTTGCAAATTCTAAAACAAAGCCTCTCTCTCAATTTCTCAATCTCCCTCTCAATTTAAAAAGGTTTTCCCACAAATTGAGTTCTTAACATCCAGAGGATAGCGAGGAAGACGTTTTGGTAGTGTTGATCTATGATGAATAGCGATCTTCAAAAGTATATTCTACTTTCCTTTTTATAATACTTTTGTCTTTTCTTTTTTTTTTTTATTTCTAAAACAAAATCAAAGCACAAGCGTTCACGCGCTTCCGCTGCGAAATTCGATCCCTTCAACTCTATCCGGCTGATGCCACTCAATGTAAAAAAATGAGTGGACTTACTTTGTACCATAACTTATGTCCATTGCTAAGTAATCTAGTAGGGATGCAAATTTCTTATTGTATGGTTCCCAAATCATTTGAAATGTTAATGTAAAAATATCATATCAAAAGTCAATCAACTTATATTTATAATTTTAAACATTTAAACACATACCGATCCCGGTGTCAGGAGATCCAACATGTATATATACTGAACCAATACATGTGTCGATAATTCGATGACACAAAATTGATCTCTTCACTTACAATAATACTTTAAGTTTGTAAAGTTGTGACTATATTAAAAGAATTAAGGTTATGACACAGTGAAATAGTTAGATTGACGTACTGTGCAGGTAATGATCGTCCCACAAACTCATGTTTCGTGATGTGGCAACGAGATGGAGCCATGCTTGGGAACTGATCCCAAGTCCATACTTGAAGAAGTATGATCGGACCAGCAATGTCTTGCGAATCAGACCGACATGCCTTGCATAAATGTCGATACAACCATGTCAAGCATGTTCTTCCCCAACTGAATCGTCCAGCAATCTCAAAATTAGCTAACAACGGAAGGAACATCAAGTGGACCAAGTTATTAGACTTATCGTGAATAGGATACCACCGATAAGTATCAAAATGTAAGCACGAGCATATCCAGCAATGGTTTTCTTGTCAGAATTGTGATCTAAGTTGCAGAACTAAGAAGCTAACCATTGTAAACTAAGTTTAGATATTTTATGTGTGAGTCATCTGGAGTCGCATCAAGTAATACTTGGCAGGTGGCTTTCCAATCATAATGTACAGTCTCTGTAATGGCTCACCATCTACTGGTAACCAAGCTGCACCGCTACGTCTTAGAGAGTTATAGTGCATTCACCGTTAGGTATGTGGGAAAGTATGAGTCTCCGACCTCCACCGCTCTACAAGCGTAGTGATCAAGTGCCAATCTAATTGAATAAATCCAAGTTTGACAAATCCATAAAAGTCGGAAGCACGAAGTGCTGGCTCAATCAAGGGATGCGGTGGAATGGTGCGATAAAATACCGCCTCTCTTCGCCGTTAGTACAACTCCTCGTTACACTAACTTTCCCAAACTAGTTCTGATCGATGGTGAACTTGACAATACAACACTAATTGATCTATCGAACCTGGGTTTAGCTTCATAGTTATTACCATAAGCTATGTCATTATGTGGAATAAGATCCATGATATGAAATCACTATGTCATGCATTGAAAATTTAAATGAAATGAAATCATAATGTCATCATTGAATATTTAAATAAAATGAAATCATAATGTCATCATTGAAAATTTAAACAAAAAGATAAAATATTACAATGACATAAAGATAAAATATTACAATAACAAAAAAAGTACAATCTACTACGACGACGCTTCCCTCTGTCTTGAAGGACAACTTCTTTGATTGTGACCAATTTGGTTATAAAACCCGCATCTTTGTTAGACACTAGGTTCTCTCCAATCCATCTCATTATGAATATGAGAACTTCTTGGTTCAAATTGATGAGCGTAGCGTGCAACATAATCTGCAAGTTTTTAACAATCATTGACATAATCCTTGTAGTTTACGTTTATATGGGAGCAAACTGCCATGAAATGACTACATGAGATGTAAAATGATTGCCACTTGTTGAATGTACATGAACATTCATTCGCATTGAATCTCACTATTGGTATGTTTCCTCATTTTGAATTATAGTAGTGAATTCCTGTCTTCACATAAAACACACCAACAACCCGATCATATATCTCTACCGTGTGTTTGGTGGATCTCATCGCCCATTTAAGAAGTTTATCGTAAGCATACGTGTTTGAAGACATATGATCATAAGCATACTCGCATTTAAGAAGCAAGTCATAGAAAGTATTAATAATGAACTAAAGATTACCTTGTATACTTTTCATTTCTCGTTAAAGCATTTCTTGCTTCTTCCATTCTCATCTCGAAGTACTTAACACATCTTAAAAATGTAAGTTGTACTAATGCAGTGATAGGTAACATACGAGCTCCCTTCAGGACCCCATTAATATACTCTGAAAGATTGGTAATCATCCACCCATATCTGTACCCACCATCACGTGATTATGTCCACTTTTCAATTCCAATATTGTGGAAGAAACTCATGCCGGTGCTATTCATTGAATTAATCTCTTCAGCACACTTGTTGTACTTTCGAATTTGGGAATGAGAACCAGCACGATAGACCAGATTTTTCAATTTCTTACTCTTGTATTTTTTATTGAAGTTGCTCACAACATGTCGTAAGCAAAATATGTGATGAGATTTAGATCCTATCCAACCATTATCTGGATTATTAACGGCTGATTTAATATCCTCATGTCAGTTAGATATCAAATATGTCTCTTCATGCGTAACAATCTTTCGTAGTTTTTTAAAAAACCAGCGACTCTCCTCATCAACAATGGCAAAAGCAAGTGGCAGCAAATGTCCATTGGAATCAACCATCTATTTGAAGTATAGGTTGAAACTTTTTAAAAGCTACAATACAATGACTGAATGGCCAAAAGACGGAATGAAGAATGACATGACTTGACTTCCCATAATCCTTGACTTTCTAGTCAATAAGCATTCCTAGGTTCATGTGCTTCATCATGTACATCCACTTCCCACACAATATGTTGCACTATTTGTTTATCTTTGCATCTGAACCTCTCGTACAACAAATCATGTTCTATAGCCACTGGTTCAACGATCAAACCCATGTTCTGTAGTACTATTCATGATGTTCATTCTCAAGTCATTGAACATGTTTGTAGAGATATTATGCTCATGACCCTCAAAATCCAATTGATCAAACACATCATATGTTGCAGTTCTCAACATACAAAACTATTTTCAGCAGGTACGTCTATATCCTCATCCACATTGTCACTTGGAGGAACAATTGGTTCAGGCTCACGGTCAAGGCATTGGCTCTCGTTGAGACATTGACTAGGTGTGTCATTGACTATGTTTCTAACACATACAAATAATTCCACCATCTGTGGGGAGGGCAATGCAATTGAGAACATTAGCACTAATGCATAGTGGTTCGAAATTGGATTAGGAATGAACTTAGTTGATCTTGAAGGTGTGAGAGTAGGGTGTCTATAAATTATTTTTAATTAATTGCCGCATACATCTATGTTCATGATAATCCAACCATGTCAACAAAATGTCCAAACTCAATACCACTAAACCTCCACATGGTGATCGATCATATTCAACTTCATTTACACCTTCCAACATACAACCATTCATATACAAAACAATTGACAAACATTTGGTTGTCATATTTTATCATAGAATAGAACAAACAAAAGTTAAATTTTGTAACTAAATCTAATTACACAAATAAATTAAAAAGTTTTAGTTAACTAATTAATAATGATAAATTCTAATTACCAATTAATTACATTAGTTAAAAAGATCTAAATCTAACTTTGTTCAAATATGTATACACTAATTAATTCTAAATTTATTAATGTTATGTAATTTATTTATCAATTTAATGTAATTATTTTAAATCTTTTATAATTAACATATAATAAAAAATAAAAACAACAAAATAAACATGGAGAAAAACATAAAACTCGCCTATAAAAAAAACATAAAACTGTAAATCAATCTACTAGATCATAAAACGACAAAAATGATCCATGTAACATATATACATATATACTAAAAAACAAAACTAATTATTAACTAAAAAAAAACATGGTCCTGAAAAAAAAAATCAATAAATAAATAAGAAAAAAAACTAACCTTTTCTGTGACAAGTGGTCAAAAAACTAGTTATAGTTGATGCAAGTGGTCCTAGAACCACAAGAATTGTATTGTAAAACAAAATTATTGCAAAAGTTAACTAAAAATACAAAAAAATAATACTTACCAATGCAGGCGATGGTGGCGGCCGGAGGGAAGCAGTGTTGATCAGCGGCCGGAGGGAAGCATCGGTGATCAACGGTGATTGGTGCGGTGAATGGAAGGATGGGGCAGATCGGGAGAGAAAGAGAAACAAAAACGCAATGGGGCCGGTGCTGTTTTTTTTAAAACCCTATTCCTGAAGAGACGACCAAGGCGCCAGTTGTCATCCATGCCATATGGGTCGTCTCTTGGTTTAAAGAAAAAAAAAATCCGCATAGAGACGACATGCTACGTATTTAAAAAAAATAAAAAGAATTGCGTGGTGCGCGACACAATTAAAAACTAAACTTGGTTGTCTCTCAAATAGACGACTAATAATTTTGATTCAAAAAAAAAAAATTGAAGCTCCACGTTGCAAGAGACGACCTCTTAGTGCCACTTCATAGGTCGCCTAGACCACTTGCTATTTTCCAAACATTATTTTTTAAAATAGTTTGGGAAGTGACAATATATTTAGAATAAGTTTTAAAATTAGTATTATTGAAAAAAAAAATCTGTCTGGTAATGTTTCCATTTCTTGTTTCTGTTTTCTAATTTTATTTAGAAATCTAAGTATTTTACAATTATTTATGTTTCTTATTTCTCATTTTCTAAAAACATTATAGAAACTTGGGAAACAACCAAAACAAGTTTCTTGTTTCTTGTTCCCGTTCCTAATTTTTTCCAACATAAATAAATATTTTTTTTATCATCTTTTAATATAATGATCTTAGGGTCATGCAATTCTTTATTAAACAGACCGTTTCTAATTAATTTGTTCCAACATAAATAAATATTTTGTTTTATCATCCTTTAATATATTGGTCTTGGGGTCATGCAATTATATTTTTTTTTATTAAACAGAAACAAGAAACAAGAAACGAAAATGTTATCAAACAGACTATTATTTTTTTCTCCTCTTCTCCCCTATCAGAAGTGTAATAAAAATAATAACAATAATAACAATCTTGACGGTGGTCATTTCAAAATTGAATTTACTTCCAAAATTTAAAATTTGGTGGAAGAGTCAAATTTGGAAGGGAAATGGAGTTTTAAATGAAGTTGGTGATAAGATCAACAATTTGATCACGTGAAAAACATAAATAAAACCAGGGGAAGGTACTACCTAATTTCCATGGCCATGGCCCATATATACGTACGTTCTTATTCATTTTGAAAGCTGAGTTTTTTCCATTATAAAACCCCATTTTCATAAGCTTAATCTTCCACACTCCCAAAACTTCTCAATTGCAAACCAAACCAAACCAAACCAAACATATTCTTCAATCTAAATCTCCTTAATTCTCTCTTACAAATCAAACATGCCGGCCGATTTTCGGAAGGGCAAGATGGTAACAATTTTGGGTATCGATGGCGGTGGCATTCGAGGCATTATTCCCGGAACTATTCTCGCTTTTCTCGAGTCTAAGCTTCAGGTATTAGTCATTAGTTATGCATACGAAGTTCAAATAATCTACCAAGAGTGGGTTTGAGTACATGCATGAGAATAATCGATTTTATCACAATGTTTGATTATATGCATGTATTTTCTTTTTTGTGGGTGTTCTGCTCCGACAGGAATTGGATGGTCCAGATGTTAGAATTGCAGATTACTTTGACATAATTGCTGGAACAAGTACAGGTGGTTTAGTCACGTCTATGCTTACAGCTCCCAATAAAAATAATCGACCTTTATATGCTGCAAAAGATCTCACCCGCTTCTATTTAGAACATGCTCCAAAGATCTTCCCACAGAGGAAGTTAGTTTCTCGCTCTCCTATGACTCCATTTCCAAACTTTTAACATTATGGTTTCATTTATTGAATTGGTTTTTTTTTTTATCTTTTTATTTTGCAACTAGTTATTTGTTAAGTTCGGTGGTGAATTTATTTGGGCAAGTTATGGGTCCCAAGTACAATGGCAAATACTTGAGGTCATTGATAAATGATCTGCTTGGAGATATAACACTTAAGCAAACGTTAACCGAGGTTGTTATTCCAGCTTTTGACATCAAGCTTCTTCAACCAGTAATTTTCAACACAATCGAGGTATGAATTTTTATTATTAATTACTACTTGATACTGAAAGTATTTATGATTTTCTTATCAATGAACTAATAAGGTAAAAGTTTAGGCAAAGTTGCTCGAGTTAAAGAATCCAAGATTGGCAGATGTTTGCATTAGTACCTCTGCCGCACCAACATATTTACCTGGTCATGAATTTCAAACTAAAGACTCCAAAGGAAATACTCATAATTATGATATGGTTGATGGTGGAGTTGCAGCCAACAATCCAGTAAGCTACTCCTCTCTCATTAGTAATAGTATATTTTAGGTTTGTTTGATTTTTCTTTTTTTTTTTTTAATTTAATTCCTATTATTTAAAAAGTATCATTTTAGCCTCTTACGTTTTAATAATTTTCAATTTAGCCTCCCACATTATTGATGAATATAAAAAGTGGCCGATAATAAATTTACCCAACATAATATTCAGTGAACTAGCAAAAAAAGAAGAAAAAAGTCATCTAAAGAATAAAATTCCAAATTTCTACTAATTTCATAGAAATTTGGAGGAATTAGAAACTTTACTCAAATAGATGACCTTTTTCCTTGTTAAAATTTACGCAAACTTCACTAAATCTGATGTTAGGTAGGGTTATCATCACCTAATTTTAACATTTATCAACGACGAGAAACTAAATTGAAAAGTATAAAATCATGAGACTACATTCAAAATTTTTAAACAATAGAGACTAAATTGAAAACATATCCGAACACGACCGATTACTAACATTTTGGGTTTAAATGGATATCTAGACATTAGCTGCCATGAGTCATATGACAAAAGAGATCAGCCTAATGAGACGAGGAATGGAGTATTTTAAGATCAAACCCATGGAAACAAAAAAGATGTTGGTCCTTTCTTTAGGAACTGGTGCCCCTAAAAATGATGGCAAGTATAGTGTATCCAAGTCTTCTAAATGGGGTATGCTTGGTTGGATCTACAACGGCGGAGCAACACCTATAGTTGACATTTTCAGCGATGCGAGTGGTGATATGGTCGACTATCATATTTCTAGCATCTTCCAAGCTTCAAATTGTAACAAAAATTATCTTCGTATTCAGGTATTTATTTTTACTAGCATTATTTGTATTTAACTTTGTATACAATTTCATCATTAAACCGCATGATGACCACCTACCTTAGGAACTAGTAATTCCTATGTGCTTCCAAGCACCAAATGTTGTAGGGTCAGGTGGTAGCTCCGTGAGATTAGTCGAGGTGTGCGTAAGTTGGCCCGAACACTCATAGATATAAAAAGAAAAAATCATTATTATTTTTTACTTCACCTTTCTAAAAACACTTTGAAATTTTGTAAATAAAAAATGTATTTTTTGAATAAATTTTTGGTTAAATTACAAGTTTTTTACGGTTGTACCTTTTTTTAGTACTTCAAGGTTGTGTGTCTAACAGGTTGACTTTAAAGAAATGTCCAATAGATCTCTATACTATCAATTTTGTGCTATAATAGATTCCTTAACCTACTCGCTATTTTTTTAATAGTCATGAATATATTGGACACATAACAAGTCGTGAATTTTAAAATAGCAAATAAGTCAGGAACATATTAGACATAATATTGGCAGTTTAAAGACCTATTAACCTATTACATACAACATTAAGAATTCAGAGACTTATTAGATACAATTAAAAGTTTAGATACCTATTAGACTATTGTTAAAGTCCAATGATCTATTAGACATAATTCTAAAAGTTCATGACAAAAACTTTAATTCAACCGAAACTACTTTTATAAGAAGATCTGATGTATGATTATGGATATGTACAGGATGACACATTGACTGGCGACGTATCATCCGTAGATATTTCGACCAAAGCGAATTTACAGAAGCTTATAGACGTGGGGGAGAGTTTGCTAAAGAAACCATTGTCAAGGGTAAATTTGGAATCTGGAAAGTTTGAGCCAGTTAATGAAGGTACCAATGAAGAAGCCCTTATTGAATTTGCTAAAATGTTATCAGAAGAGAGAAAGCTACGATTGAGCCCTTAGGCCTTAAAAGTCAATTTACTTGCTTGGAATTTTACCATTTTATCCTTATGATATGAATAAGTTTGTGTTTATACTTCAATATTTGTGTACAATAAATGGTACAAGAACTCAATTTTATCCCCATTAATAATAATCTAGGATTGTTCAATAGAATCTTGATCTTTGAAATTGACTACTAAAATATGTCTTATGATCCCAAGTCTTTTAGTTTTTTTTTTTTTTTTCCTTCAATTTGGTATATAATCTTTGGAAATTTATGTTGCGACTAAAAAAACAAAACCAAAATTAAAACTAAAACACATGCACTGCACATGTAAAATATTATAAAGATTAAGTTGTCCATTCATAAAATATCTAATATTAATTAATTTCACTCGTTAAAAGTGCCATAGTAAGAGAGTCAAAATATGATGATTTTTTCAAACACAAAAATAAAATTTATAACTGAAGAGCATTTTTTTTATAAAGGAATTTAAGAGTGGCATATACATACACACATATATACATAGACACGAAGTTTAGACTCTGAGAAAAAAGGCCAAAATGTTCTCCATCAATATTTTTACCAAATCTAACTTCCCAATTTCTCTCTCCATAATTAGTTGCTACAACGATACGAGCGAATAATTTAATTGATCAAAGACCCTATCTCTTCGATCTATCTTATAAAATAATATCATTAAAAAAAGAAAACATGCATGAATGGAAATATAACTTCGTTACCACTTGAATTGCTTATAAATTCAGGTAGAAAGACACATCTTGATGTAGATTTAGTCGAGATTTCCAATCTTGGCTTTTTCTCTAAAATTGAAAACTCTCATTTGTCTTAACAAAGAAAAAGAAGGATTGTTAAATCTTCTTAGAAATCGATCTAGGACTAACTCTCATATAAGGTTCAAGAGATTCAGATTAATTTAAAGGCTTGGAACTAAGGGTCGTTGCTTCTATTTTAGTTAGGTTGGAGGTTCGAATGTCCTACCCTTTAGAGTGGATTGTCCATACTCTTTTTTTGATTGTCCAACTGTACCCCTCAAGTCGAGGAACTAAAAAATATATGTTTATAACGTCTTAATAGATTGAAAAAGGATAATTTATGGTAGAGAAAAATGTTGTATTTTGAAATTGAATTTTATTATTTTTTTTATTTTGTCTCATTTGCAAATTTGAATTGGAGATCTGGAGCAAGAAAACAAACTCAACAGAAAAATAATAATAATAATAAAATTATGAAATTAAGAATAATTAGATAATCATTAACATGTGTGTAGAGGGCAAGAGTTTAATAATACAATATTGTTTGCATCGAAAAAGTGAATAACAAACAATAATTAAATTCCGTTTTATTAATGTTTCCACCATACTGTACATATTTATATAAATAAAAAACTGTAATTTAACATATGCTCTTTTTTTTTTCTAATTTTTTATTCATTGAATAACTGGATCGATGCTAATTTTTTATTAAGGTAAAAACAATGCTAGAGACAGGGCAATGTGCTGGGATTGAACCACGCAAATAAAATAATTGATCATTTAAAATTAGTGGCCGATTATTTTAGTTATTATTTCATTTTCTTCGATGACTTAGGATATTGCATTATCCAATTTTGGTAAAGTTTTAAATTTTTGTAATATCTAGAACATAAATTTATGTAATTGCTTCTAAAAAATTTATCAGGTGTTTTCTCATAAGCAGAGTAAACAGATTTTGGTAAGAAGAGGCAAATCACCCCTTTCTTTCACTGTTTGTCTGCCATGTTCTATATCAGACAAATTAGTGTTGGTCTAGCAAACATGTCACAAGTTACCATTTAGTCGATGACCTTTATTATCAAGTGAAACAAAATGACACACGTCAAAAGGTAAATTAAGCCGCGAAGGCAGGGTCAGGAAACCAACTCGGCATGATAGAGAGTACCGAAAAAGAACTGAGCATACCGCAACAGGGCAAAGCGCTCCTGCATATCCCATACGAACAACAATCAACATACAGGACGTTGAAGTCTTGTACCCTAGCTGATATTTGTCTCTAGGGACCACATAGGACACCGTAAGCTCCCTACTTGTGCTACAATAATAAAGATAAAAACAATGGGGAGAAAGATCCTAGGGAATTGATTTCAACTATTGAATCTATGAACCAACTACTTAATTACTCAAGACTGAACAAGTTATTAATTCTATAGGCCAAGAACTCTCAAATCTCAACGAACAAGTCTTTTAACGACCTCTTTTAAATCTCCCGATCTTAAAACCCCTTTAGTTATGCATCCCAGTTCTAACTCTAAACCACCTCTCCCAAGTGTAAGATTTCAAGTCTAAAATCAATCAATCTATGGCCAGTAGATTCAAGGTATTAAGTATAGAGAAGCATAAGTAGAACATTCATAAACATTCAATCAAGAAAACTAAACAATCAATGCATAAAGTTCAATGACTACATCAATCTCTAAGATAAGAGGTTTAGCTTCTCATATTCTATGAAAAACAATAAAATCACAATGAGAAGTCCATAATAAAACTAGAAAAACCAAGGGAAAGGAGAAGAAACTATGTTCCGCGTGTCAATTGTCCGTTCCCAAAGCGACCTCCACGATCCCGAGCCTTGAAAATCACTTTTCTAAGCTCTCTAATGGTCTCCTTGCCCTCCAAATTGGCCAAAAAAAGCAAACCGCCAAAAAACCTCTCCCAAACTCCCCCATCTCGACGGCTACACAACCCTATTTTTATAAAAAGTTGTCGCGGTAGCGCCATGACGCTACACACAGGGCCATGGCGCTACACTATTCACAAAACGCGAAATTTAAACTTCGGAGCGCCGCGGCGCTCTGGGCCAGCGCCGTGGCACTATTTTTCTCTCATTTTCATCCAAATAAGTCTCATTTTCTCCTGATACTTTATTCTTACAAAATGTATTTTATGTGCTTAAATTTGTCATGAAGAAACGAAAACTAACAAATAATTTCAATATAAATCTCATAAAATATAGCTTAAAAAGTGTGTTATTACCAATCCAAATTGTTGAGTTGGCCATATATAGGAACTGTCGGGCTTGAATTGGATGGTCAACCCAACCTAACCCAACCCAACTCAACCCAGCCCAATATTTTCGGTTGGGTTGTCGAGTTGAAGCTGCTGCAACGGGGCGACGATGAAGAGCTGCTTAATGGCAGAGACGAGGCTACGAGTCACGGGATATGATGCAACTGGCCAGTGACAGGAGCTGCTTCATGGCGGAGACGCTACAGGTCTCGAGATCTATTGCAACAACGGTAGAGACAGGGAGTTGCTGCAACGACGGTGTTGATTTTATCAAAGATTTAATCTGATCTTTGTGGATAAAGAAAGAAGAATGACGAACTTGATTATAATGGTCCAATCCCGTAGGATTTACATCCATTATGCTAACTGAGGTTCTTTCTTTATTCAGGATGACCAAGAAGGTTCTTGGAGTATACAACTATAAAAAAATTATGATGTCATTTTCTTTGTCCCTATTCTTTTAATTTGTGTTTGTTTGATTTTCGTTATTCTTAATTTTATTTTTAGAGTCTAAGAGTTGGTATGCGTAACCTCATTCACCCTCCTTTAGTGTTGCCATACAATACTACGCATACCTCTCCTCTGTAGGTGCTCAACGGTGGAAGAGGAGGTAAGCCTTCTCTCAAGCAGATTTTCACCTACAAGATTACTGCCTCCTTACTATTTCTGCTCCATATTCGTTTACTCACTAATTGGGTTTGAATTAAACATTAGAATGCATTTGATAGAGTATCACATCGATACTAGATTTTTATGTGCATGCGACAAGAGTTTGGAGACGAAACCTAGGTGGAACATGTGTAACACCTAATAGGACCTCACCCATAAATCACTATCAACAAATGGTATAGTTTATCCATATATAGTCTATCATGATTGAGAGAATTGCATAAAAATGTCTAAATGGCCTGGAAAATAAAATTTTTCATATTGAATAAATTATAATTGTGTTGCTATATTTGCATGCAATGTGAATTGCCACCCATCCATAAAGAAAATTCAAATAAAATAAAATATAATATAAATCCTCAATACAAAACGTAATTTTTCTTGATCGAACCATTTTCAATCTTATATCACAGTAAAGAAAAGTCAAGTTTTATAGATAAGCAAAATTGATGCCCATCATAATATCTCAAATATTTATATGTGGGACATTCATGTGAGTGGACTATATCGCATAATATATATAATATATAATTTAATACAACTGTTAAGGACAATGGTGCTCCAATAGATAAGATTTTTGGCCTAATCTGATAGAACATACCCACAGATTACCATGACTATACCTTCTAAGGCTCACCAATTCTTTGTTGGACAGTTTAGGATTCACCAACACAACTAGGTTCTTATACCACTGATTAAGGACAATGGTACTCTCGGTGTCCCAAGTATCTCCACAATGGTATGATATTGTTTATTTTGGACATAACCCTCACGACTTTATCAATGGAGATAATTGTCATTATTTATATATCTATGATCACCTCATTCCCTAATCAATGTAGGACTTTGTTTGCATTCACTCTACAAATCCAACAGCAACATCAACATCAACAGAAATGTTACCTAACAGATGTGGGGATGGGCTACTCAAACCACTCAAAATTGAAAATAAAGAATACAAAATATCTCTTCTGCAAAAGAAATACAAAATACGCAAAGTGACAATGGCCTATGAATTAAATTTATTCTAGAGAATTAAATTTCATTCATGATATTTTTATTTTCCCCACCAACTTTTGGCGCGTTTCTCTAAATTATTGATAGGGCAATTCAAAAGGAAAGTGAGGATTATTCTGTTTTTTGAATCATTAATTTTTATGAGTCTCTCATGTTGTCGTGTCGTGAAGCAGGGGTCGGTTCTTGCTTTAAGGTACGAGGTAGAACCAGCAATTATGCAACATAATGTGTAAATTTTGTCCCAAAAAAAGAAAAATTAAATTAAATTCCAAGTTTGGTGCCGAAAATTTTCGACTTGTTTCAATTTGGTCTCAAAAAATTTACAGCTGTGTTTATTTAGACGATATATTTTAAATTTCTTTTAAATTTAAGTTACTCAACTTTCAAATTTTATGTTTAATAAGTTTATGTTGGTTGGCTAATTAGTTTACAATCATGCCACAAAAACTTGAATCTACGCTAAGTTACCGACCACGTAATTCTTAATTACTGTAGATCGTATCTCACATAAGTTTTAAGTTTACCAACTTAACATGAAAAACCTATAAAATACGAAATTGAAATTTAAAATCTCATTAAAAAWTTTTTAAAGTACAATAATCACCTTGTAGATCCAATTGAACTAATCTTATACACATCATTGACATCAACGTCCATGACAACAGTGGAGATAGCTTATGTTATCAATGAATAGTTTGGATGACTTGAGATTTTAAGGATTATCATTTCCATACTAGTAGGGGACAATGCGCAAGGATATCTCAAGAAACTTACGGATTAGGGATTTGAGAGAGAATATTTTCAAACAAAGTCGCACATTGGTTAGGAAAGAGAGTGATCAATAGTATATAAAAAGGACAATTAGTATCTCGATTAGTACGAGGCAAATCAAAGCTATGAGAATCATGCCAAAACAGACAATATCATATAATTGGGCAGATATTAGAGTATATATATATTATTTTTATTTCTTTAAAATCTCAACCTTGGATTTTGATTTGACTTCAATCCAATGAGCCAAATTAAATATGATTTCGAACCTCTTTTCCCTCTATGTAAACAATCTCTCTCCCAAATTTATATAACTATTCTTCTCTCCAGTTCCTCCGAATACATCTCCCTTCAAAATTTCAATTTTTGTTCTAATTTTTTTGTAGAGAGATTTTATTTTGATAGATTCTTGAGCTTCTAATTGTATTTTCTCTTAGCTATTTGAGTGCTTTTATTTGTAAGAATTTTTCTTATAAATTTGGTGAGCTTAAATTTGTATATCCATTCTTTGAGAGAGTTTGTAAATTGTTCATTCAATTCCAAAAATCTATTGTAAGGGTTGTTCTTGAATCTGGAAAGTAGCGTTGTAACAGTTTGATCCTGAACTGTGGAAATGATCGGGTTCGTTCTTGCTCCTCGAAAAAGAACATTGTATCGGTTAGACTCTAAGTCACGGAAATAGGCAGGTTCTTCAATTGAGTATCCAAGAGAAGCTTGTGGAATTGAGTATGCGGTTTTGTCGAACCACTATAAATTTTTGGTGTCCAATTTCTCCAACCCTCTCTTATTTAATTTGTACAAATAATTTTGTATTATCGTAAATTGCATAGAATTAATTGTTAGAATTTACTGTGACTCTTAATTGCTACTTTTTAGTTCCATTGCTTGATAATTATTTGGGTGTGGTAGAATTAATTAGGGTTCTTTTATTTCAAATTTATTTCTTAATTTGAGATAAAATTATTTGTTTGTAAAAAGTTTACATAATTGCTTAAATTGAGCCTACTATATTAAAAAGTTTATAAAGTTTCATTAAACCATATTCATCCCTCTACGATTGTCATACTCAACCAACAATAATGACGGTTTCGAATCATCAAGAAACTTTTTGTTCATGACAATTGAAAACCTGTCACCTACTAATTACGTGTCAAATTGTTTTTATTCTAGACACTTGTAGAAACTATACTATGGATCATATAAACAGATTGATGATTATTGGGGGTCAAACTGTGCGTGGCTGACCTATTCAAGGACCCCAAGAAGGACGACCTAACAAGTCGGTGCCAAAGACTAAGAAGATAAACCATATGCCGAGGGTTTATTTGTCGTGGTCAGGGGAAGGATCGGTCCGAAGCATAGACCGAAGGACCCGGCGCGAGTAGGAAAATGTCTATATGGGACAACTATCTGCCCCATTGACCGCTATAAATACATCACTGCATCATGAGTCCAGGTATGAAATCGGTCTGAAGCTGATCTGTTGAGCTCGGATTATTAACTGACTTGGGTGTCAAAATGGTTTACCACCTTGCAGGTACCCCAGGAATCACTCTAAGTATAGCTAGCCAACCTCTTAGGTCGCCTTCCAAACTATGCCCTAAGAGAGATCCATGTGGGGTTATGAGGCAATCACTCAGGCGGCTGATCTCTGTTTGCAAAACTGGTAAGGCAGGGCTACTATTGGCCCACCATGAGGCGAGACGCCATGGAGTTCGCTCACAGATGCGATCGGTGCCAGAGGTTCACTACAGCAATAAACCAGCCACCTGAGCTCCTCACGCCAATCTCCAGCCTATGGTCGTTCGTTCAGTGGGTGATCGACCTCATCGGACCCTCCCACCTAGAAAAGGCCAGACAAAGTTCGCTATGGTAGCTGTCGACTACTTCACCAAGTGGATGGAGGCCGAGCCATTATCAACAATAATCGAGGCGAAAATCACAAACTTCGTGACACAACCCATCCCAGAGCACCTACTAGTTCAAGAACGGACCGCACCGACCATGGACCCTACTAGGTGCAGAGTCTATAGTCGAAATTCTTCTAGACTTTTACACTAACTTTTAGCATCACTTCTACCCTTAAATTCTTTCTAAATACGCTATTCAAGATGTATCTACAAATGATATGCAATTTCTCAACGACTCTGGGTGGCAGAAGCTGGTCCATTCTCTCATTCAAACTCAGATACAACCTGGGGAAAAACATAGGGTAAAGAGTGAGCTGGAAAGCTCGGTGAGTGGTAGGTTAATACAAAAATAATATTGTAAAATTTCTTACCACAAACAACTGAAGTTTCGAAGTTCTACAAACCAAACTTTATAAAACCGTTCTAACAAATATTCTCATTAAATCTCATAAAACTTGAAAAACTAAAACTCACAAAACTTTCTCATGATAAACGTGTAACAACACGCATTTTCTAAATAAATTTGTAAATCGTTCTCCTGGTACATAAAACAGAACTAGGAAACCACTTTATTGAATCACTTTCTAATAACATATAAAACATCTTACTTCAACCATAAAATAGGTTCAGAAAACTGAACACCACACATGTATTCACATTCTATTCTGGTCTACTGGCGCAGAGTAATCTCAATACGCACAGTAGAATAATTCTATTTCTGGTCTACTGGCATAGAGTAATCTCAATATACACATCAGAATAATTCTCTCAACACGTGGAGTAAAATGGTCCCAAAGACCTTCTATTTCTTGGTATACTATAGAAACACATTCATATAGCATACGGGTAATCACCTAGATACAATAACATGGTGGTTTGAAAACTTATTTCTGCATAAAATTCTCAATCTCATAGACTGTTCTAAAATTCTTTTTTTCTTCTTTCTTCTTTCTAAGAACTTTTCTTTCTTTTTCAGATCACTTCTGAAATCTCTTTCTAAATACTTTTCATAAGCTTTAAACACTTCTTTAAACTCATAAAGCATTTCTCATTAAACATTTCTAAACTAATTCTTTATAACACATTTTCTTTCATTCTTAGCAGAAATGCTAAAACATACCTAATATACACTTTCTTGAAATTCTATCATAATATATTTCTAAAAACATTTCTAGAATAAACCACTCACAAATTCCAAAATAATATCCAAAACATTTAATAAAGTAACCACTCACAAATTTCAATAATAATATCTAAAACATTTAATAAAGTAACCACTCACAAATCCTTTAAACTCGGTCGTCCTTTCCTCCAATTTCTGGCCAACCTGAAATATCGATTTAATACCAAATTATTTTACTTAATTCTAATAGCAACTACTTCCAAACTTTAATCACAGTATATTCAAACAAAACCAATTATTCAAAATTCCTCATCCTCTCTCTTCCATAAAAGCCCACTACTTATTTTTCCTATCACCTTACATGTGTGGGATCCACAAACATAACTCAATTTTCTCTTTCCTTTCAACTTCACATTTTCCTTCATTAATTTTCAAACCCCGAATTACCCCATTTCTTTTACCAATTTGACAATTCATTTTACTTTTCTTAATTAATTTATTTTTATCCCAAAATCCCTTTCTCTCTCCTGTATTCAACAACCCATCTTCTTTTTCTCTCTTCTCCAACCAAACCCACGACCATTTCTTCTTTCTTTTTCTTCTTCGGCAACTTCTTCTTTCTCTTATCAATTACCCTTTGTTTTCCTTTTTCTTTTTATGAACTTTTCTCTAAATTCCTACTCTTCAAACCTTCTAAAATTCCATAAACTCAACCTTCATTTTCCTTCGTCTTCTTCACAAATTCCCCTCAAATTCTACCATTAAAGATACCCATAATAACATTTAAGTGTTATGTAAAAATGATTGTTAAGGTCAGAAATTCAAATTTTCTTCTAAGCAATTTCTTGAATATAACCACAAAAATCCTCAGATTCATATAATTTCTAAAGAATAAAACCCACAAATTTTCACCTTAAAAATTCCTATCACCCATGATTTCGCCTACTTAGTTTTAAAAAACTTACAAAACTATGAATCCATAACTCCGTACCGCTGTTTTAAAAAAAAATTTCTTCAAACTCTTCTTCTACACTTCTTTCTCTTCTTCACCCTCGTTCTCTCTCCCTCCTCTTTCCTTCTCCATTTTCGTTTCACCCCTCTCTGTTCTTTTCT
>NW_019104629.1:222383-254254 GCF_001995035.1 Momordica charantia
GCGAATAAAGCGACATTATGACGCGAGGTTAAAGGCATGTCGCTTCCGACCCCGATCCAAGTAAAATGCGAGAAATGGCCTGTGGCATACACCTTGACTGACCTAGAAGGGAAGAAGCTCCCCCATTTATGGAACGTACAACACCTACGTATTTATTATTACTAAGTGTTTATCAGCGAGCTGTTTTAGAGCACCATGTACTCGATAAGGAATTTAAATGTAACTAAATCGAGCTACATTTAAGTGGCGGACTTAAAATATACAAGTATGAAAACGTGAGCTGCTAAAAGCATGAGCCGCATTAAAAAAAAAGGGAGAGAAGAAAACAATAACAGAACAAACGCAAGGTAAAGGTGAAAGTGACAGAGTTTTATAAATTACCGAGGAAAAGGCCTCAAACCTTGATACATTGGAAGAAAAATAAAAATGCAACAAAGATAGAG
Source organism: Momordica charantia (assembly GCF_001995035.1). The sequence goes on from NW_019104629.1 coordinate 222,827, forward strand.
AGCGGTAGAAGGAAAGATCATTTGTCGATGAGGTCGGATTGGGCAACCTTAACCAAGGCGTCATTGTCCACAAGAGCAACAGGGGCAAGCTCATCCTGCTTCTTTACCCTAGCCTAGATGACTTCCTTAGAAGCTATGGTGCCATCATGAGAGATCGTCCAGGATATAACATATGCGCGCTTCAAGGGAGTTAGGTCGAGCTCCTTGTGGTTCCTCTCTAGAAAGGCAAGGGAGAACTTGAAGCCATCGTCTGCCAGACCCTTACTGTAGTCCACGTAGCTCGGCAGCTCCTGGAACCACGCGTCCAGGAAGGCCTCATTCTTTAAGTTTGCGGCCACGGTGGCTTCAGCTCGCTGTAGTGTCTCCACTTCAGCTTGAAGACCCCCAACCTCCAACTTGAGGGTCTCGACCTCGGAGCTCGCGCTCTCCAACTAAGCTTGGAGGGAGCTCGCTTCCTCCTTTAGTTCCTCGCTGCCAGTCTCCAAGGCTACCACCTTCTTGGTCACCTCGAGGAGCTTAAATTTGGCATCATCAAACTCGGCCTTAGCGAGGTTGGCCTCCTCCACAGTCTTGGTGTGAGCAGCTGTCTCCTTCTTCGCATATTACTCATGCCCAGAAGCTCGACAGCCATGAAGGCCACCGACTTGCACATAAGGGCGTGCGCCTGAAAATGTGCATACATGAGAAAACATAATTAACACGACAAAAACTCAAAGTACGAAGGGACAGAGCTCTGGAGAAATACCTCAATAGCATGATCAATGGCCAGCTAGACGGTCTCCCCAACTATCTCAGGAGGTGAGTTGGCGAACCCAGAGCTTGGTCTGAGCTCATGCGCCCGATCCTATGCGTCAAAGCATTGATATTGCTGAAGGTGGGGTAGGTTCTGAAGCGAAGGTTGCAGTCCTTCACCTCCTTGATCTTCCTCACGACGCCCAGCTCATCCGAGTCAATCGTCACAGAGGGGTTGACCTTCTCTGCCCCCTCAGCCGCCTGTTGGCTCGAGCTAGACCCCTTATGAGTCTTCTTCTTCTTGATAGTTGGAGATATATGGACCGTCTGGAGTAGGGCCACCTCGATTGAATTGGAACGTAGGTGGCAGGCACCGACCCTATCTAGGCCTCCTCATCGAGGACCTCGATGGGTGTAGAGCTGCTGCCGAGCTCTCCTCTTCTTGTTCAGGAGGAATGCTAGCAACATATCTGCAAAGCAACCCCATATTAGCACCAACAAAAGGTAAATGAAGGAAAGGAAAAAGTGCGAGGACGATGTACCTTTAGAGTTGATAGAGGAGAGGAGGGGCGACAACGATTTAGAAGGGCTCGGTGTGTGCGGGTCTGGCGCAACTTCCTCTAGCATGACCTCCTCCGGGGCAGTTCCCTCAAGAATATGCAGCATGCAATCATACAGGTTGTCGTCCATGAGCAGAGCTAGATAATGCTGAGCTGTGCGGTAGATCTTGAGAATTCTCTTCAAGTATTCGCGAGTAAGCTCATCAGGTCGGGGGACAAGTTTCGGAAGAACTGCGAGCAAGGAAGAACAAGTTAGGATAAAGAAGATCAAAAAATCGTGGGCGACCAAGGAAAAGGGGCATTATCTAGGTTGCTGAAGTGGCGAGGAACCCGTCAACTCAACTCACCCTCACGACCCTGACCCCTACCGAGCAGTCAGGTAATACCGCCCTAGTTTTCTGAGGAGGTTCTTTACGGTGTAAAAATAGAGGAATTGGCTCAGGGTAAGGTAATCTGCACCTACAGTATCTACCCCGAGCCCCCACCAGAACATCTAATAGCCCAGGAGGATGCCCCAACTGTTAGGCACAGCTGTGCAGGTGCGATGTGGACCTCGGCTAGAAATTCTTGCGCGAAAGGGTGAAAGGGAAGCCTAACCCCGAATTCAAATATCTTCTCATAAAAGGCGACGTGTCTTTTAGGAGGATTATCTACCGTCTCGTTTCTCCTAGGGAACCTCAACCCTATGGACTTAGGGATGTCGTACCTAGCCTTAAAGTAAGCTAGGTAGCTGTCGGCTAGGTTGATGGGACTACCCTCTTGCTTTTTGGGATCATATGAAGGGATACATAAGGCTTAATCGCTAGGTAGAGAGGCATGTCGTCCTCACCCGTGTGGGAAGAAGACCTACCATTCGACGACTCAGTAGAAGACGACCTGTTGGAGGCCAACCTGTCACTCGAAGACGCTAAAAGAGGGGAACCCTCTAAAAGTAACCTGAAGCTCTCCTCCGAGCTCCCAGGCCCCGACCTAAAATTACTGCTACTCCTATCAAACATCGCTACGACCTAGCTACGAAAGGAAAGAAGAGGAACGAGCTACTAACCTCGACACGAGAGTAAAAGAAATCTTAGAAGCGTGAAATGAGACGGATGTACTCAGATTCATTTATTGGCAACAGGATGCGATCTCCACCTTACACGTGTCCACCTCTCAAGCGGCCTAAATTACGCGCTAGCGAGACGGTTAAGTGCTCAAGAGTGCCTTGAATGGCACGCCTGACAGGAAATTCCCAGACTGCTATTAAATGCCCCTGTCGGGGCGGCTGATTCGCCCATGACCCGCGATCAATTCGGGACAGGGGTAGGAACAGCTCGTTCGGCACCTCTCAACGTCTCCCACGTGAATGACCCGTCACTCTACCTGAGAGAGGGCCAATAATGTTAGGGGTCAAACTGTGCATGACCGACCTGTTCAAGGAACCCCACGAAGGCCGACTTAACAAGTCGGTGCCATGGACTTAGGAGATAAACTAGATGTCGAGGGTTAATTTGCTAGGATCAGGGGAGGGATCGATTCGAAGCATAGATCAAAGGTGGATCCGAAGGACCCGATGAGAGTAGAAAAATGTCTGGATGGGACAACTATCTGCCCCATTGACCGCTATAAATACACCACTGCATCATGAGTCCAGGTTTGAAACTGGTCTGAAACTGATCTGTTGAGCTTAGATTACTTACTGACTTGGGCGTCAGAGTGATTTACCTCCTTGCAGGTACCCCAAGAATCACTTTAAGTATAGCTAGCCAACCTCCCAAGTCGCCTATTGTGTCTTGCCAGATTTTCACATCAACAACGATTATGATGGAAAATTAAAACCGATAAATAATTAACCAAGTTTAAGCTATAAATCAATTTTTCCATGTCGAACTCAAAAGAATTAAGCTGACTGAGAATATATGAATCTGTTGCAAAAAGTCAAGAAATTTGGATTCGATATTCCAATTTCTTCCTTTTTGTGAAGAACAAACAATTTCTCACTCATGATCAAGGTGTACGCGGTAATTCTAACATTGGGATCATAACCCTTTCTCTAATTGACCAAAGACAGCTACAAGGTTACAAATTTTCTTTATTTCTCATTTAACCCGTCAAATTAGAAATTAATGATTTGCGTTTGACAAAGAAATTGACCAACTCAATGAAGTTCGGACTCAGGTAGGACCGTCGAACGAAGAAACCTGCATAGAAAAAGTAAACAACTTCGATGCTCAAGTCAGTTCAAGTCTCATTTATTACTCGAAAGAATACAGTTCTATGTACTTAGAAATGAACCGAGTCCCCTTATTTATAGGTTTCAGAGCGATGTCCCACATAGCCCACTGCACCATTACGACAGTCCCGTGAATCGCGGCGTGTTGTCCGAAAAGTAGGTAACCGTAAGCGAAGTGAGGTGTTGACTTGATCTCATAAGTCGGCTCGTCCTTGACTGAGCTATCGGTCGCTGTCCAAATTGTAAGTTATGCTTTAGTTTCATGTCATTTAGATGACAAGGAAAATAAATCTTTGACGTTGAGGGAAGAGTACATGTCAATTACCGATGAGTTATACTCATGTTGGCTATATGAACATCACTTGAAAAAATATATAATTTTTTATTTGTATAAAGACACATGACACACTTTAATAATAGATGGAGTATGGAAAATTTTCATACCAAAAAGGATTGGAAATTTTCCCAAATGACAACCACACTAACTAGTTTCAGTTTCTTGCAAATGGTATTTCAATTTTATTGTATTATATATTAATGCTAATTTTACTTAAAAAAAGTTGAGTATTTATAAAAAATTATAGTAAATATATTTATCAAAAAAATAAATTATTTATAAATATTAATTGATCTTTGATATAATTTAATAATTATTAATTATTGTTAAAGTTTAGTAATAATTATTAAAAGAAATAGCTCATAATTTGATTGAATCAATTACTTTATATATATTTTTATTATAAATTTATCTTCTATATTTTCTTTAAATTTAAAGTTGTTAAATACTTATACTCAATTTTATAATGAGAAAATTACGTAAATAGCAAAGTATAACTATGTATATATATATATATAACAACCCTGTTAAAAAATAAGTTAAAAAAAATAATGAGCAGAATCCATTTACATATTCATTTTGGATGGTTAAATGACGTCGAAGAAAAAACAAATATTTTGATGTAATCATGTGGGGTAGTGAAAAAATCTTGAATTATTTTTAAATTAAAAATAAAAAATGGAATAATTTAGGCATCTTCCATAAAAATATTTTATTAGACTTTTATAATGAAATGTATCTCTATAAATCTTCTAATTAATTTTAGGGATAAGTTGGCAACAATTTTTTTATATTAAATCTTTTAACATTGGTGTCCTTATTAATTCTTTTCATTGTTAAAGTGTTTATGCAAAAAATGTGACGGGGTATGACCTGGCCAAGGTCGGCCATGCGGAAGAGCTCGACTTGCTCCAGGTATGACCGTTGGGAGTGCTTGACCTGCTCCAGGTATGATCGCGGGAAGAGCTTGGGTATCCTTGGAAAGAGATGACTAGCTCAGAGGGTCAAGGTCGGCTGACTGGGATGAGCTGGTGTCAAGAACGAGCTCAAAGGCCACTTAGCGAGGAAAAACCTGCACAAGGGAACAAACACTCCGACATTCAAGTCAGTTTAGTCCGACGTCAATATGAAGACCGAGCTAGAATATGATACCTGACTGAAGAGTGAAGTGCCCTATTTATAGGTTGAGGTAGCCGACAACGAATCCGACCAGCGGTTGAGCATGTAGGGACCAAGGTCGGCCTGTCGAAAGTAGCTATTTCAATTCATACTCTTGTCATTTGGAATTTGGTTAAGTATGGAAGGTTGTTCCTCCCTTAAATGATCTTCAGGGAAGACCTTCAAGATTGGCCTTCAGGGAAGGCCTCAGGTCGGCCATCCGGCAATGCCTTCAGGTAAAACTTTCAAGTCAGCCCTCAGTGGCGCTCTTTAGATCGGCCACCAAAGGAAAGATCTTCAAAGTTAGACATTTTTGTCCTTCACGTGGTGGTACGATTTTCAACCCATAAACACATGGGAACGTATTACTAAATTTTCAGATAGATTAAGTATCAGTAAGACTGTGGTCCTTCTGAATAAAATAAAATTGTGTTCTCTCATGTTAATCGTGGAGGCAATATATTAAGCACATACTTAGCTGCCAAAGATGCTTATCCATAGTTTTAAGGAAGAGTTGTTTCCCTCGTGGCTTTTGCAAATTAAGTAATGACGAAATAATTTGTTTATTATTTTTCCCTCGTGGCTTTTACAAATGAAGTAATAAAAATTAAAAAAAATAAATATATCATAAAAATTTAAATATTTTTCATATAAATTATTTATGTTTTTTATTTAAAATTTTAAGAACGAATAATTGAGAAATGAGTAACATAAATAGTTGTCAAATACTTAAATTTTTTAATCAAAATGAAAATGAGAAACAAGAAATGGTAACGTTGCCAAATGAAGACTTATGTCTCAAATTAAAAAGAAAAACAAAAAACGAGAATGTTACCAAATATTAGATTTTGGCCAAATATCAAAAGAGCAAATTGTTCCCCATCAAAAAGTAGAAGAGGTGTGCTCAAGTGCTATAAAAGAGCTCATGCCTTTGAGTTTTACTCATCTCAATTCAAACATTTAAGCTTAGTATCCTAAGGAGTGATATTTTGCTTTGAGGCAGTGCTTTTTGTAATTGAGGTCGGGGAGAAAAGTCTATGTGATTGCAATAACTTTTCACAAAGTCGATTTTTTCCTGTGTGACGTAGTTTTTCTTCGATTTAGAGTTCTCCACGTAAATTCTTGTGTTTTCTTTATTCTGCTGTATTATTTAAAATTTTCAATTATTTTCTGCTTATTCCTATCATAGGAGTAGAGAATTCTTTCCATCACCAAATGGATATCACCGATATTCCGAATTGGTCGGTGGTTGGTTAAAAATTAAATTGAGTACCAAAATCTAAAATATGGCGGAAGAGGCAAATTAGAAGGCAAGTGGGAAATTTGAAATCAATTTGTTGATAAGATCAATAATATGATCACGTGTTGAGAAACCTAAAATAAAAGCAGGGTTGGAAGTCGTGAATTATTATTTGACCTCCATGGCCCATACTTAGTTGAAGAATACCTACTTTTCTTCATTTTCAAACCTCAATTTGTTCCATTATAAAAACCCACTTTCAGAAGCTTATCTTCCACATTCCAAAACTACAATTGCAAACCAAAAATATTCTTCTCTCTCTCTTACAAATCAAACATGGCAGCTGATTTTGCAAAGGGGAAGATGGTAACAATTTTGAGTGTTGATGGGGGTGGTATTAGAGGCATCATTCCCGGAACTATTCTCGCTTTTCTCGAGTCTAAGCTTCAGGTAATAGTTATTCACAATATATATATACCTTATAGATTGAAATAATTCACCAAGAGTGAGTTTGACGTGACTTTGAAATATCTATATATATACACTATTTGTCAATTTTATCATAATGTTCGACTATATGAAAGTTTTGATTTTTTGTGGGTGTTGTGCTCCAACTAGGAATTGGATGGCCCTGATGTGAGAATTGCAGATTACTTTGATGTAATTGCTGGAACAAGTACAGGTGGTTTGGTTACTTCCATGCTTTCAGCTCCTGACAAGAATAATCGACCTCTATATGCTGCAAAAGATCTCACCCACTTCTATTTAGAACATGCTCCAAAGATCTTTCCACAGAGGAAGTCAGTTTCTCGTTTTTCTCTATTATAACTTTCAATTTCCCAACCTTACTTATTATGGGTTCATTTACCGAATTTGTTGTTTTTGTGGTGGAACCAGTCATTTGTTAAGTTCAGTGGCAAATTTATTTGGGCAAGTTATGGGCCCAAAGTACGATGGCAAATATTTGAGGTCATTGATAAATGGACTGCTTGGAGATCTAACACTTAAGCAAACATTAACCCAAGTTGTTATTCCAGCTTTTGACATCAAGCTTCTTCAACCTGTGATTTTCACCACAATCGATGTATGAAAATTTGTTATCAATTAATATTTGATATTGAAATATATAAATTTTGGCTGGATTGGACTAATAATGTGTAAAAGTTCAGGCAAAATGGAACGAGTTAAAGAATCCAAAGTTAGCAGATGTTTGCATTAGTACCTCTGCAGCACCAACATATTTACCAGGTCATGAATTTCAAACTAAAGACTCCAAGGGAAATACCCGTAATTTTGATATGGTTGATGGTGGAGTTGCAGCAAACAATCCAGTAAGTCTCTCCCCTTTCATTTGTATTACTACATTTTAGGCTAAATATGTCTTAAGTCCAAGATATTTGGGTGTCTTTTCAATTTCGTTCTATTGTCTCTAAAAGTTTCATTTTAGTCCCCTTACGTTTTGAAATTTTTCAATTTAGTCCCTCACTGTTGGTGAATGTTCAAATTAGCTAATGATTAACCTACATGACATAATACTTAGTGAATTAGCATAATTTTAGAGGAAAAGAAAATCTTTTGGAAAGAAAACTCGAAATAAACTTTCTGGCATATATACTTTTTTCCTCCTTAAAATTTCCGTAGATTCATTAAATATTATTCCATCTAAGTTTATCATCAATCAATTTTAACATTCACTAACGGTAACTAAATTGAAAAAATATCCAAACACATCGAGGACTAAAACAAATATTTAAACTACATTATGGTATTAAAAGGGTGATTAATTAACATAATGTTTTGGTTGAAATTGATATTCAGACATTAGCTGCCATGACCCATGTGACAAAAGAGATCAGCATATTGAGACGAAGAATGGATCTTTTGAAGATAAAACCCATGGAAACAAAAAGGATGTTGGTGCTTTCTTTAGGAACTGGTACAGCTAAAAATGAAGGCAAATATAGTGCAGCTAAATCTTCAAAATGGGGTATGCTTGGTTGGATCTACGACGGTGGAGCAACACCTATAGTTGACATTTTCAGTGATGCTAGTTCTGATATGGTCGACTATCATATTTCTAGCATCTTCCAATCTACACATTGCCAAAAAAATTATCTTCGTATTCAGGTATATATATGGTTTTTACCATCATTATTAGGCGAATTACTATTTTATTTTAACTTTCCTTTTTGTATTTCGCCTTTCTAGAAAACACTTTTTAAATTAATTGGGTTCGAATTTCAAAAATAAAAATGGTTTTTTTAGAAGTTCAACAAGGAGGATCGAGGAGGTAAACTTTTGATTAAATTGTAAGTTGATTTCTTGAACTATGTTTAATAGGTTGTTTAGGTTTAGAAAATGTCTAATCGGTATTTAAATTTTCAATTTTGTATCTAATAATATCCTTGATCTATTTGTCACTTTTGTAAAGTGACGAAAATTAGACCTTGATCATTCAATTTTGGGTCTAATAGATCCGTGATTAATTTAAAATGTAAAATAGGTTAAGAACATATTAGACACAGAATTGAAAGTTGAAAGACCTATTAAAGGACACTGTTAAAATTTAGGATACTACATACAAAAATTAAAAGTTTATCAAAGACCTAATTAGACACGGTTAAAGTTCAGGGACCTATTAGACGCAAAAAATTTAGATACTTCTTAAAATTTCAAAGATCTATTAGACGTAGCTACGAAAGTTCATAATAAAAATTTTAATCTAACCTAAATACTTTTAACTTTTAAAGTTTTGAGTAAGATTTTAAAATTAAAAACAAAAAATTCATATAACAGAGGCAAGACTCTATACATAATACATACTTAAAAATATCACTAAAGAAAATCCTTATGTATGATTATGGATATTTATAGGATGACACACTGATTGGTGACGTATCATCTGTGGATATTGCGACCAAAGAGAATTTAAAGAAGCTTATAGACGTGGGGGAGAATTTGCTGAAGAAACCATTGTCAAGGGTAAATTTAGAATCTGGGAAGTTTGAACCAGTTGATGAAGGTACCAATGAAGAAGCCCTTATTGAATTTGCAAAAATGTTATCAGAAGAGAGAAAGCTACGACTAAGTCCTTAAGGCTAAAAATTTCCTTTTTCATCTATGAAAAATCTGTCATATCGTCTCCTGGGATGGTGCAGTGGCAAAAGTCTTGGGTGTTGTGGTAGCACCTACTATGGATTATTTCGTATGTTTGTATCTTGTATCTTTTATAAATTTATTTGTTACTGTTCCCACGGGCTAAATGACCTGTATGCATTTTTTAATGAAAGAGAGTTGTTTTTTCAATCAAGTCTCATGAAAGTTCTCTTTGGTTGTTCTCTTACCTCGTCCTCCTCGACTCTAATTAATCGAGTGATATTTACTTTGAGATAATATTTTGTATAATTGGAATCCATGAGAGAATTTTATGTGATTTTAATAAATTTTTACATAGTAGATTTCTTTTCGCTGCGCCATGATTTTTTTCTTGTATCTTTGATACACTATTTAAGAACAACACTAAGTTGTCAGCTACTTCACTAAACTAGGATGAGTTAATTACATATTTAGTGGATTGCACTTGACGAAAATACTTCAGATAGAAACGATGAAAGAAAATAATGGAGGGAAAATATGGGTGAAATTTTATATATTATATTACTAATAATAAGAAAGAAGTAAGAATACAAATAAATAGTGACAACCAAAAAGAAACACTAAACGTGGCGTAATATTATTCGTTCAGAGAATATGAGATATTAAGCTAAACACTGGGTTATGATTCCCTATCAATCGCCTCAACAAATATTTTCAATATTCATGGATTTCTATCTCAAATAGAATTAGTAATGAGAGGAGCATTGTTGAGACTTTCACTACCTTAAAAAAGATTAGAGACTCGTGCAAGCGCACACGGTCACAAGTAATACTCGGAAGTAATTCAAGGTCGAATCCTCAGGGACTTGTCGCTTTTCAAAATCAAGTAATGCCATGAAATGGTTCAAATATGTAATTGTGATTTAGGAAGAAAAATGTGATGAAATGTTGTTGTTCGGGATTTTAACTATGAAGCAACGTAATAAAACTCAACCTCTTTGCTTCCTGCCTTAGTTTTGATACAAAACATGGAAAACACACTTAGTTGGGAAAATGCACCAGGGGCAATTCTAGCTTTTCTCGGGAATCTGAGTTCTACTCTTTCACTACCGCTTTTGGTTGCTGCAGAGGCTAGGGTAACCTACAATCATATGTCGACATGTGATTACAATCCTAGAGAATAATTATCATCAACTCATTTGCGTTATGGGTCAGAAGGCCTATGTCTAGGACCATATTTTATGCGCTTATGTCTAAGTCACATCTCGTATTGGTTTCCTATTAATTTACCTAACTCACCCTTCTCAGGGTTGGACTTTAGTGTATAAATCAAGTTCCCACTGGTGAAATGGAAGAAAGACGTAAAGAGAAGTTTTTAGAAACCAACCCAAAAAAGTGTCAGGTGCAATTCTGTGCAAATCCCGAGCGTGTTGAAAATCAAATCATTTTGACTAAGGCATTCCACAAAGAGGTTGATAACTAATTTCGAACATTTTTGAAGAAAAAAAAATGCACGAAAATATAAAGAAAGTATTTTTTTTCATTGAATTAAAATAAATAAACGAATCGTATAAGAAGTTCTAACTTGACMCTCTCCTTTCTTGAGTATGAGGGGAGTGTAAACTCGCTAAAGAACTTAAGAAGAACAAAATAAATGTAGAACAAAAGGTAGAACTTGAATTAAAAGCAATACGAGAAGCAAAAGTATGAAAATACAAGGAAATAACAACTAGAACTTGAATCTAAAACCTAAGAACGAGTTATACAATGAGGGAGAAAGTAAATGAAGCTGAAAACAAGCTTGGAAGGGATGATTTGCTGCTATAGGGATAGTAACAACTTGATTCAAACACATGGAGAATGTCTTCCTTGCCCCTCATTAATCAAAAGACACATTTTGCCAAGGTTGATGTCCAAAATTGCGCCAGGCGCAATTCTTGCAAAACAGAGAACTGTTATTTTCTTTCAACTTTGACTGTATTTTTCTCATATTTTTTCTAAAGTATCATAATTTGACTTTTATGCAGAAATGTTTATGCATATTCTACTTTAAGAATATGTTATTCGTTTTGGCAAATAATGTTGGAAAATGGGTCAAAATTGTGGTCAAACAGGCCAATTGACACATGTTTCTATAGTAAAAAGTCAACCCTAACAAGTATAATCCACATATATTATAAATCCTGGTTAGATTTCTTTTTTCAATGTAAGATCCTTACCAAATATCACCTACTAAGGGTGCTTTTAAGAGTGATTTTGGCATGGTTAAAATAACTTTTGTCATTGCTATCACTTTTCTTTTAAAAGGATCATGTTTGGGAAGGGATAAAATTGATTTTAGGTAAATCTAAAATTATTTTAAAGTAATTTTTCAATTATTTGTTGGTAGGTGACTTTTGTTGAAATGATTTATGTGAAATTACCTCTTAAAATTATCCGTTAATTTCAATGCTAAAATTGCCCCTAACATTGCATCCATTTCTCTACTTCCCTCCAACAAGGGTTCTTTTCTTAGACGTTTTTTGGGCAAACAAAATTAGGCCAACTAATTGGGCTAACCACATCTCGAGCCAACTAGCATAGGCCAAACAACTTGAGACAATCACCTTGGGCCAGACAAACCCAAACTAGCTAATTTGAGCCAAAGGCATGGGCCTGACAACCCTAGGAAGACCATCTCAAGCATTAGCTTATGCTGACCAACCGGATCGACCACTCCTAGATGACCATATCGGGTCAACTAGACCAAGTTGACCACCCTAGGATAACCATCTGAGGTTGACCACCCATGGATGACCAACTTAGGTCGACCCACTAGGGCTGACCAACTCACGATATCGTCCTAGGCTCGACCATCCTAAGCCCATCCACCCTATGTCGACCAGTCTAAGCCAACCGCACGGGCCAACCAACTCAGGTCAATTAACCTAGGCCCAACCACCCTAGGACAACTAGACAAGGCCTGACCACTCTTAGATTACTAACTCGAGTTTACTAGCAAGAGCCCGACCACTCCAATCCGACCATCCAAGTCCTACCATCCAAACTGAACCACCTTGAGTCGACCTAGCCTTAGCCAACCAGCAAAGGCCAACCAACCCAAGTCGGCCACCCCAAGCCAACCATTTACGTCAACCACCCAGGTCATCCCACCAAGGGTGATTAGCACAAGCCTGATGATAACTCTCCAAAAGAGAGTTATTTGTATCTAGATCTTATATAAGATAGCCAAAGATAGCCTCATCTAACCCCCATATTCATTGAGTTGTGCCTCATTTAGCGAAAAAATCAAGGTTCTCCTATATAATGCTAGCATCTATATAAATGATCTAATTTTGAGCATTTTGCTACGGCTTTGATGATGCTACAGCATCGGGTCCAAAAAGCAGCAAGCTGGCAGTGAAAAGACTTCTCAACGGAATTTACCACAGTAACTGGAGGTTTCACCTGGGAGTGAGAGCTAGGCCCCACAGGGCTTGTTTTGTTGCCCTAAAATCGGAGGGAGGTATAAATGCCAACAAGAAGAGAAGCCTCCGGACATACAAGACATTTTCCATTTCATTCTTGAAATCACTCAACCTTCACTTCAAGAAAACTTCTCCAACTGTTCGGGAAAGTCAAGAGGAGAAGAAGATCAGACAACTGTAACTGAGAAAGAAGTCGAGAACTCTTGTTGGGAGCTGATCTTCAGCTCCCTCTCTTCATCTTTTAAGCTCTTTGTATTATTTTTATTCCTATATTTTTTATTCTTCTCATGGCATTGTTTAGCTAAACACCTTGTGTAAAGGGGAGATATTGTGTGAACTCATTTCAAGGGCTGTAACTTTGTTGTTCTGCATTAATGATAGTGTATTTTGAGTTGAAGTTGTTGTATCACTCTATTTTCAATGTTCTTGATCACCATATTGAAATACCTTCTTAATAACCTTTGGAAAAAGGTATTAGGGAGCGAAAAACATCATCTCAAGCTACATTCTACTTGAGTTAGAGTGTGGTAACTTAGGACAAGCATCACCTAGCTTGGTTAAAAACCGTGCATATATGCTGTTAATGTTTGTCTAAGAACCCTAATGGCAGGAAATCTAGGATGCTGGAAAAGCATCTTGTCTGTTTGACCACTGCATTCACTTCTTTGATGCTGCAGCATCGTTAGAGTAGCCTAGAAAGAGTCACGGTTCTCTCCCCCTTACGCCTTTATTTTTATAAAAAATCATCTGTTTGCTGTTCATGTTTGATAGTTTTAGTGAACATTAAGTGTGTTTATAAATATGTTTAAAACGCCTTCATTACTGTTTATTTTAGCATATATTCAGAAGAAAAACTATTAGTTTAATGTACTGTTTTCTTGGGTGAATATTGAGTGTTTGGTACTTATTCTCTGTGAATTCAAATTTTTTATTACTTGCTGCGACGATTGTGTATATACTTGCACATATATAAATTGGTAACATAATCCGTAGACAACACCTGACCACCTCGGGACAGTCATATCAAGCCTTGCCATCTTGGGCTCGACCACCCAAGCAACCATTCTAGGCCGGACCACCATGGGCGGCCCAACACTAGTTGACCACTCAATGCTAACAAATATGAGCCTGGCCACCCCGACCTGGCCATTTTTTACGGTATAACATGGGCGGACCACCTCAAGTTGACCAACCTAGACCAACCAACTCAGTCTTACCCATGCCAACCAACACAAGCCAAACAAACTAGCTAAATATATAAATTCAGACCCACTTAGTGCGACCACCCCTTGGTCGACCAACCCGGACCGACAACCCCCGGACGACCATGGTAACACATCTAGCTTAAGTCAACCACTGTGAACTACCCATGCAAGACATCCTTGGCACAACCACCCCATGACGACCATCCCGAGTCCAACCTCCTCGGTAAGACCATTCCAAGGTCTAAGGTTGAGCAAAAGATTCGAAAAACCAATTCGATAGAACCGACGTTCGGTCGGTTTGACCACTAGTTCGGTCAGCATTAGTTTTTTGAAAGCCAATATATCGATTGATCAATTTGGCCTCGAAAAACCAATATAAAAAACTCGTTAAATTTGAACCTGCGGTAGTGTACAGATTGCAATAGTGGCAATTTGCCATACGGCTTTAAGAAAACCAGCAAGGCACTCATTTACTAAAAGTGGTATAAATTGAATATTTTTGTTTTATTAAAAACAACACTTTTTTTAAGTTAGCACCCGTATAGTCTCCTCACTATCCCTGCCGACTTCTGGCAGATTAGTTTTTAGCATCAATTTGAGTCCAAAACCGTCCACTGACTGGTTAACACCCCCATCAAGTTCGACCACCTCAAGCCAACCACTCTAGGATGACTAGCTCAAGTCCGACCATCTTGGCCGACCCAGGCCTAACTATCCCAGACTGATGGACAAAGGTCCAACCACCCTAGGCCTACCATCTGGGACAAGGTCGACCACATCGAGTCATTCAGCCTCGGCCGACCAGCACGAACCCAACCACCTCGAGGTATAGCTTGGTCACTTTTAGAGAAGTTGCCAGTGAACAAGGAGCAACGAGAATTGGACAGTAAAAATAACAAAGGAAAATAATTAATATAAAATAGATATTTATAAAGTAATAAACTAATTGTAGAGTATTATATAATTAATTATAAAATTTATTTATTTATTTATTTAAATTTATTATAAATATATTTCTCTTTTAGTCATTTAAATCTCTTTTAATTAGTATGAAAATAAATTTTAAGGAGGTGAAATAAAAAATTAGAATGATTTTTTAAAAATCAATTTTCCACACTCAATTGTAATTAAATTTCTTTTTCTAAGGCCAAACATTTTCTCTTTCTAAAACCACTCCTACGATCCCTCTCAAACACGCTAAAAAAATCACTTCAAAATGATTTTAAATTTTACATCACTCTCCAACATACCAAAAAACTCTCTTGATTTTAAATTTTTCCAAAATAATTTTTTCTTTTCACCAAATATCATCATTTTATACGACATTAATTTCGATAATGAAAAAAGTGATTCCCATGCATAATCGGTATACCAAAAGTTATACATTATTAGGTCACTTTTCTCGGTTCAATTAAAATAGATACACATTTACTAATTTCATGGCCTCCTATTACTTTTTTTTTTTTATACAACATGAGGGTGGGGGATCGAACTCACAACCTCTTGGTTAGAAATATATGCTAATCACTGCGGAGCCGTGCTCGCTTTGGCGTGAGACTCGTATTACTAAACATTAAATAAAATAAAATTGTGTGATCTCTCATGTGGCAACAAAATAAGCACGTGTTTTGGCTGGCCCAAGATGCTTGTCCGACATATTTTAAGGAAGAGTTGTTCCCTTATGGCTTTTTATGGAAATTTAGTAATAAGGAATGAGCTGTTATAGATTCCAAATAATTTATTTACTGATTATTTACAGATGGTTTGGTATCATTACTATTTCTCTTGTTGTAGTTCTTCTTTTTCCTAATTTATGGAAAGTGTAACCCTTTAGTAATTGTTCCTAATTTTAATTTTTCATTTTTAGAAACGTTTCCAAATTTCTAAATAAATTTTAGGAAGTTGGTTTAGTAACCTTTATATTTCTTGCTTCCGTTTCTTGTTTCTTGATAAAGAAAAATAGTGTTGCATGCCCACATCACACTGAATTCAAGAATGATAAAACAATGTTTTTATTTATATTTTGGGACAAATTGGAAATGAGAAATGAGAAACAACAAATTTATTTATGTTGTTTCCAAAATGTATCAGCACTTTTGAGAATATTTCTAAAAAATGAGAAATAAGAAACATAAATAGTTGTCAAATGTTGAAATTTATTAATAAAATTGGAAACGAGAAACAATAAATTGTAACGTCGCCGGCGCCCAAAGTGATCAGCTTCTTCTTGCATGTTATACCCTCGAAGTTCTTTTTTTTGTTTTCCTAAAACATGAATGAAGGCATTATTTAATCATTCCTACTTAAAAAATGCATAATGACTATTTAAATATAAAAAAATTGAATATTTAGTTAAAAAAAACTAGAATATCAAATTTTTAATATTCTAATTTTATACTTTAGAGAACCCAAAAAAAAAGTTACTGAAGAAGTTTTTATTTTCCTTTTTCAATAAATATAATGTTAAAATATTCAAAATTTTATGTTATATTTATTTTTTAATATTTAATATATATTTTATAAATATAAAATAAAATAAAATAGTGCATTTATAGATATTTTGGAAAAAGCTTAGAAACTAAAACAACACACTTTAATTTCGTGGTTTTTAGAATTTCTACATCATTTTGAAAACATTTCCTACAAATGAGAAACGAGAAATCTAAATATTTAGGGCTTTTCTGGTAACATCATCATTTTTTATTTATGTCTCTCCTTCTTATTAAAGAAAAAATTGAATCGCTTGACTCGAAATACCCATAGATTCAAGAATGATAAAATAATGTTTTTATTTATATTTTGGAACAAAATGAAAATAGGAACAAGAAATAAGAAAATTGTTTTTATTGTTTCAACAATTTTTATACAAATTTTTATAATGTTTCTAAAAAGTGAAAAAAAAAACATATAAATGGTTGTCAAATGCCAACATGAGCTTAGCTCACCAGTATAGGCACCTATTTATATGTGTTTTTTTTTTCGCCAACATGAACTTAGCTTAGACACCTATCTCCAACCATGAGTATGTGAGTTCAAATACTCCACCCCACTTGTTGAACTAGAAAAAAAAAAGTTGTCAAATACTTAGGTTTCTTAATACGATAAAAAATAAGAAACAAGAAACGTGAACGTAACCAAACAAGCCATATCCAAACACTCATGTTTTCTCCAAAATATTGAAAACAACAAAGTAAGAAACAAGAAGCAGACCTGTTTTATAACATTTCCGTTCCTTGTTTCCTGCTTTCAATTTTATTAAGAAACTTAAGAATTTGACAACTATTTGGATTTCTTAATTCTCATTTTTTTAAGAAAATTTCTCAAAATTACATATAAATTTTAGAAACAACAAAAACAAGTTTTTTATTTTTCGGTTCCATTTCCAATTTGTTTCAAAATATAAATTAAAACATTGTTTTGCCATTCATGGATCAATATTGTGGGCCATAAAATTTTACTAAGAATTAAGAAAAAAATAGAAAGGAACATTANTTTGCAACCAAAAACTTTGAAGTACCCAATATTTGGAATTTTGTTTTGCCAAAGTTCATAAGGAGTTTTATCTAAAGAAGGTCTAATTAAAACTCTATTTAAGACATAACTGATGGATAATATACATACATGCGCAGCGGAAGTGAGCAAGAATTGAAATAACAATCTAGATGCATAATACAACCTAGGATTAAACATGCATGATCATACATTATGATGCTTAGAGATAAGTAGAGAAAAATACAAGCCTTTGTAGCTTTTCAAAAATCTTCAAATAGCTCCAATGAAGGACCACCAAGAGATCTTCCTAGCTATTCTCAAGGCTTGGAATAGAGTGGTGGGACTCTTTTTAGAGAAGGAAAAAATTAGAGAAAAGTGGAGCTAAAAAGAGTTATGTAAGCTTTTTTTTGAAAAAAATAGCCAAAGGTTCCAAGACCTTTAATGTTTGAACAAAGRCCTTCTTAAATAAGCAAATTACATGCAACTCTTGCATATCAAAGTTCACCAAAAGCTTACAACACATATTCCACTTATGCATGGCATGGCTAAGTGTCAAAATGCATGTCTAAGTTCACCAAAAGCTTACAACACACATTCCATTTATGCATGCATGGCTAAGTATCAAAAAGTTGATTTTTGAGATTTATTTAAATGTTCCACTCAACAAGTTAGTGGAATTTTCCACCAACTTGGTTAAAAACTTTATTTTAATCTACTTTAGTCAACCTTTGACTTTCTCTGGTCAAAGTCAACTATTTGACTTTTTCCAAAATTCGATGTTTGATGAAATCCATGCCTCCGATTAATGAATCCACATTCATAATTTTAATATTTAAATCCTATTTAAATATTTTATCCAAATTTCTCAAATTGATATCATATATCAATTACTTAATCATATCTCATATGGTTAGCCTGATTCGTACGATTCGAATTATTCCTTCAAATTATTCCAAGTTCATTCCTATATGAGCTAACCAKGGGACCTTATGGACCTACAGATTATGAGCTCCAACGATCCGAGATTAACCGGTTAAACTCTTTAACCTAGTTAATCAACATTCGTTAACTACCGGGTCACTCCACTAAAGCCCGTAGCTGCACTCTCTTCACTGTAGATATATTATGTCCATTTGATATAACCATGATCAGTAAGTCGACCCTTCACAAGTTGTTCGTAATTACAGCTAGGTCAAAATACCGCTTTACCCATGTAATTACCTCTTGTTCCTTAAGTCCCACTGATCCTCTAATAAACAATGATTTGTAGTCCAACTATAAAATCAAAAATCCTCTCAAACCTTTTGATGAGGGTGGCGCCTATTGTTCAAGACCTGGATTCAGCCCTTAAGAGAACAACCTTTCTACTATCCTAAAATTGGGTAGAAGTGAATTCCTTCTTGCACCCTATGTCCATAGCTATCTACCGGGCCTTACCCCTGAAATGGGAGGCTTATTGAGCCAGCGATGTTGAGCTGCTCTCACCCATGCAGATCTAAGGGTAATCCCGAGTAAACAGAAGTTCATAATTAGCTCAGGATTAAGATCGAGTTACCTAGGCCATCAAAGTCGAGATAGTCAGTTTCAAACAGTAAACGGTGTTATAAAGTAAAAGTGACTATCTCATGGTCCGGACTTATGCAAACTCTTTGCACKGGACACCCCCACTCACATGTCTTCACATGAACGAATTAGGATCACATCGTTTGTACTAGCTACAAAGTGGGCCGCATCCATAGTGTCCCTAGAATAAGGCGCCCAACCTTATTCCTATACTATAGACCATTTAGACTGTTAACTCAAACTTGATCCATATTTATGTCTCTTACATAGAGTTTGAGTCTCAGGTAACAGTCTAGGATCCTTTATTTTATTGGATTTAGATCTAGTAAGAACATTTTATTAGATCAATGACTACTTATTGATTAAAACCATTAATAACAACTTTATTGAAAGATAAAAGTATATCTGGCATTTTCAAACTATGAGTTTCAGGACATAAAACCCAACAATAACAAGCGGTATTAACGGCCTACGCCCAGAAATAAGAAGATAAACCATACTCATGTAACATTGACCTAGCAAATTCTTGCAAAGTACGATTTTTCCTTTCAACCACACCGTTTTGTTGAGGAGTTCTTGGAGCGGAGAAGTTATGAGAAAATCCATTTTCTTCACAAAAAATTTCAAAAGCATTACTATCAAATTCTCCTCCATGATCACTCCTAATTTTAGAATAAAAAATCCTTTTTCATTTTGAACTCTTTTGGCAAAACTAGAAAAACTTTTCAAAGCATCATCCTTATGTTTTAGCATCAAAGCCCAAGTAAATATTGAAAAATCATTAACTATCACAAAGGCATAATAGTTCCCTCCAAAACTAGCAATTCTAGAAGGGTCAAATAAGTCCATGTGTAATAGTTGTAGGGGTCTTGTAGTAGAGATCATATTGTTAGATTTGTTAGAAGACTTTGTTTGTTTACCCATTTGACAAGCATCACAAACTTTATCTTTTTCAAATTTAAACTTGTGAAGACCTCTAACCAAAGAATTCTTGGAAATATTTGAAATTAAGTGCATGCTAGCATGTCCTAGTCTTCTATGCCATAACCAAGAATCATCATGCAAGACCGATAAACATTTATCACTAATAGGACAATCATTCAAATCAATAGTATACACATTTTCATCTCTATTTTCAACAAATAAAACTTTTCTATCACTAACATTTTCAATGATGCAATTCTTTTTATCAAACACAACTCTAAATCATTTATCACACAATTGACTAATACTAAGTAAATCATGCTTTAAACCATCAACCAAAAGTACATCTTCAATCAAAATAGACGATTCATAACCTATACTACCCTTACCTATTATTTTACCTTTCTTGTTATCACCAAAAGTTACAAAACCTCCATCATTTTTGGAGAAAGTGACAAACTTGGATTGGTCTCCCGTCATGTGCCTTGAGCAACCACTATCCAAGTACCACTTACTTTTCTTGGAAGCTTTCAAACAAACCTACAAACACAAAAGTTTAAATTTGATCCTTTGGTACCCATACTTGTTTGGGTCCTAGAAGGTTAGCATTAACAAACTTGGGGATCCATTTCACTTTTGTATTTTTATTGAAAGCATAAGATTTAGACAAGTAAAAAGAATAAGACTTATGTCCATACTTGCCACATGAAAAACAAACTGTTGGCTTTTTTACCCTTAATCTCGGTTAATTAATTTAATTAATTAGTATTTTGATGATAACAAACACACTTAGTATTAATTGTTTTTGGTGTGTAAGAATTATTGTTATAAAGCATAAATTTATTATAAGCTTCAATCATATTATATGATTTATTGATAATATATATTTTATTTATTGATAATTTTAGTGTTTAAATAGTCTACAGCGTAGAGCTAGAAGCAAGGATTTCAATGGATTTTGAATTATCCAGATCGGAGCTCAAACGAAAAAGTTACAACGAAAACAAGTTGAAAGAATGATATGACGTGGACGTGAACCAACAACAAGGTGACATGTGGCAACTGAAATTTCACAAAAAAAAAATAGATAAAGAAATGAAAAAAAAAAGAAAGATGTTACTGTTAGGTAACTTGTAGAAAGAAAGAAAAAATAATTATATATATATATCATGTCAAATCTGACATTTGTTTAAAAAAAAAGAAAAAAAAAGGAGAAGGGAAATGAGAAATAGCCGTTGAAGTTTATATATATATATATATATATATAATATTTTATTATTATTATTTTATAATTATTTGTTTTCAAAATCAATTATTATTTTATTCAATTAAAATCTCAACCTTTGATTTTCWATCATTAAAGATCTAATGGCCCAAATTCAATTTCGATTTCAAATTTATTTTCAACTTTTCCTCACCTATTTAAACCCCACTCCCTTCAACATTTTATACAACTCATTCTCTCCCAATTTTCTCTCCAAATTTCTACATTGTTAATCTCTCTTCAAAGCTTTAATTTTTGTTCTATATTCTTGAGGGAGATTTTTTATTTGAGAGATATTTGAGCTTCCAATTTTATTTCTTTTAGCCAATTTGAGGGCTTTTATTTGTAAGATTTTTTCCTTACAAATTTTTTAGCAAATATTTGTATACCCACTCTTTGAGGGAGTTTGTAAGTTCGTTCTCAAATTTCATATCCTTTGTAAGGGTTTTCTTAAGCCCTAAAAAGAGYATTTGTAATGGTTTGATCCTGAACCGTGGAAAGGATCGGGTTTCTTCTTGCTCCCGGAAAAAGAAGGTTTTATACCGGTTTGACTCCTACCGTGGAAAGAGTCAAAGTTTCTTAATCGAATACCCAAGAGGCGCTTGGGGAGTGGAGTAGGCCGGTTGTTGCCGAACCAGTATAAAATTTCCGGTGTCATTTTCTCTAACCCTACTCTATTTAATTTTTGCAATTAATTTTCTTTATTACAAATTGCATAAAATTAATTGTTCGAATTTGTTATTCATATTTATGCTCAATGTTTATATTTGAATTATTTGGGTGGTGAAATTAATTAGGGTGTTTGTATTTCTAATTTATTGTTTAATTTGTGATAAAATTAATTGTTCCTAAGAAAGTTTACTTATTTGTTTAAATTTGGGTCCACCGTAGTAAAAAGTTTATAAAGTTTAATTAAACCTTATTCACCCCCCCTCTAGGGTTGTCATACCGATCCAACACAAACAACATTATGCAATAAATTATCTTTTACAACAAATTTATGCATCCTACTTTTCTTGGAGAAAATTTTTCGTCGAGCATTGTGAAACTTTGCTCTTTCAGAAAAATTTCTTCTAGTAGTTTGAGCATATTTTAATTTAAAGCACTTAGGTCTTATATGATCTTCAACACCACAATAATGACATATAGGCACAAAGTTAATTTTAGCATGTTTAGATACAACCTTAGGTATATTAAGCTTAGGCACAATAGGAGATGCTTTTACAAAGATAGTTTTAGAACTTGAGRGAGTAGAGCATTCATCAATATAGCCTAAACCTCTTTTATCACCATAAGGCTTACCAACTTCAATTATCTTGTCCAACCTTTGAGCACTTATTGTAAACTTTTTAATAGAATCTTTAGCCTTATCAAGTTCCACTRAAGCATTTGATTCATTTTTCTTAAGCAATTTAATCAAATTATCTTTTTCACAACCATCATGCTCAARAAATCTAATTTTATCAAGTAATGCATTTTTCTCATCACAATCAAGAACATGCTTATCACAAGAGAWATTTATAACATCATGCTCATTTTTCTTTAAGCAAGCAATATCATCAAGCAAAGACTTATTTTCACTAGTTAAGACATTGTATTTCTTTTTAAGCATAACATATTTAGAACCAAGCTTTTCTAAATCATTTTGCATATTCTCAAAAGCTTCAAACAACTCATCATAAGAAAGGGGATCAAGAGTTACCTCATCATCTTGTTCATCYTCCTTGTCACTATGAGCCATGAAGCAAAAGTTGGCCACTTCTTCATTCTCACTTTCACTTCCACTTTCATCACTATCATCCAAAGTAGTCTTCATTGCTTTCTTCTTGGATTTCTTGGATGATTTAAGAAGAGGACAATCAGTTCTAATATGACCCGATCTTTTGAATTCATAACAAATTACCTCATCCTTTTTGCTATTTTCACCTTTTGACTATTTTTGGTTGGAGAGATGCTTCTTGAATTGTTTCTTCCTCTTGATGAATTTTTTATACTTACGTGAGAGATAGGCTACATCATCTTCATCAAGGGCATTCTAACCTTCTGAGTCAACTTCCAAGGTGATGGCCTTTAATGCTATGCTCTTCTCTTTCTTTTTCTTCTCATCCTCCATGTTTTTCTTGATCTTTATCTCATGCGTCATCAACGAACCAATGAGTTCGTCCATGGAGAGAGTCTTGAGATCCTTTGCCTCTTGAATGACGGTAACTTTAGGCTCCCATTATTTAGGCAAGGACCATATAAGCTTCTTTACCTTTTCAAGATTTGAATATTCTTTTCCAAGTCCTTCTAAAACATTGACAATGTTAGTAAATCTAATAAACATATCGGAAATAGCTTCATTTTCATCAATTTTAAACATTTCATATTGATGAACTAACATGTCAATCTTTGTTTCTTTTACTTGACTAGTTCCTTCATGAGTAATTTCTAATTTATCCCATATATCCTTAGCGGTTTTACAAATCGACACCCTATTATACTCAACTTCATTCAAAGCATGAAACAAGCAATTAATAGCTTTAGCATTTAAAGAACATGCTTTTTTTTTCAATTATAGACCATTCTTCTTTAGGCTTTACAACTCTAACACCATCAACATCTTTTGTTGGAATTTTAAATCCTTCCTCAACAACATCCCACAAATCATAGTCAATAGAAAGGAAGAAAAGTTTCATTCTATTTTTCCAATAACTATAATTATTACCATTAAAGAAAGGAGGCTTAGTAATAGATGAAGTATCGGTAAAAGGGATGAAACCTAAAGTTGCCATAGCTAAAAAACAATTAAATTTATCATAGAAGAGCAACCATGCTCTGATACCAATTGTTGGATCGGTATGGCAACYCTAGACGGGGGGTGAATAGGGTTTAATTAACAAAATATAAWTTTTTTAATAAATGGGCCCAATTTAAACAAAAATAATACACTTTTTGAGATATGCAATTTTAACAAAGTAAGATAAAATAAATTCTAAAGCAAATAAGAGAAATTTAAAGCAAACAATAAAATTCTAAGATTAATTGCAAAAATAAATAAGAGAGAGGGATAGAGAAATTTGACACCGGGAATTTTTATAGTGGCTCGGCACAATTGTCCTAGTCCCCTTCCCAAGCACCTCTTGGGTTGTAAATTGAAATTCTGACTCTTTCTACGGTAGGAGTCAAACCGGTACACTGCTCTTCACAAGACCAAAGACGATCCTCTCCACGGTGAGGATCACACTGTTACAATGAGTTGAAGATTTTCAAACACACACTTACAAACTCTCAAATAGAGTAAATATACAAATTTGAGCTCACAAAAATTTCAATCCTCACAACAATAAATTTCTCTCACAAATAAGATGGAAAGAAAAATTTAGAACTTAGAGAGATTAGCAAATGAGAATTTTGAAGTTAGGGAGGATTGAGAATAAGAGAATTGTTATATAATTTTGAATGAGAAGTTTMGATTAAACAGAGGGAATAAAATAGTAAAAAAATCAAGTTTAATTTTGAACCATTAGATCATAATCATTAAAAATGAAGGATTAAGATAATTTTGAAAAAAAAAATTAAATTAAGATAATATGTATATCTATATATATATAAAGATGTGACAAGTTTTTTGAATAATAATAATAATAATAATAATAATAATAATTGTTTATGCAAAGATGTGCACAACAGTGTGTTCCTGGTTGTAGCTCGAACCCGGCCTCCGGACCGACCTGACCACTTGGGCGGACCTGCACAAAAAGGTGAGCACTCCGACGATCAAGTCAGTATARGTCGGATTCCAAGTCTAGTTCGAAGCCAGAAATCATCGTACCTGATCGGGGAGTGAGGTCCCCTACTTATGGGTGGTGGTCCCGCTAATCTAGCGACTGTTACATTCGGTAATCTCGGGACCGTCGGTTACATCCGGTAATCTCGGGACCGATGGTTACGCCCGATAATCACGCCGCAGACAGTTGCACATCTCGGCCCATACCGAGCTCCCCGGTGGGTCGGACCTGGGCCAGGCTCACCTCGGCCCTCACACTTTGCATTTGTCGGCGTTGGTGGCGGCCATCTCGGCCTTCCGAGCTGGGCATGATTCATGAGTCATCTTGGAGCACCAATAGAGGTCTTCCACGTGTCCAGAGTATTCCCTTCCCCAAACATTGGCCCCCTCTCTGTCTGGTCCGATCTCGACCTGGCAGAGAAGTTCATTCGACTTGCTTTCGTCACGTGGCGACTTCCTATTCGTGGGAAAATACAACCGTCGCGGAAGATTTATCGTCGGAATATTCAAATATTCCGACGCTTCGGATMTCAAAGAGGATCCCAGCCGCTCGTTGATTACACGTGTACGGTGGGGAAATTCTTCCGACGGGCTATAAATGCCCCCAATCCTTCAGATCATACCTTACGTTCCTTGAATTCTTGGAGTTCGATCTGAAGGCAACTCGAACCCTTGGTAGGTCGGTCTCTTCCCTCTCTCTTTCGAACATAATTGCCATGTCGTCCTCTATTAGCAGCAACCTAGGATCCGATTTAGCTCGTAGGTTAGAGTCCGAGCTCGAGAAGATAGAAAACTTTAGAATCTCCGATGACGGGGAGGATAGCGAYGCCTCCACTTCAGGTCAGGGTTTGGAATACCCTTCTAGGATACCTGAGCACTACCTYGGATCCCTTYGTAGGGGGTTCGCTATCCCTGAGAACATCCTCCTCAGGCTTCCGGAGGAGGGGGARAGAGCTRAMCATCCTCCAGAGGGATGGGTCACTCTCTACTTCAAAATGTTTGAGTACGGCCTCAGACTTCCCCTTCACCCTTTTGTCCAAGAATTTCTCTTCCGGACTGGGTTGGCTCCRGCTCAAGTGGCCCCCAATGGGTGNTTTGTGGTTGCTTGATTACAAATTAAAACTAGAGCCAAATTTAAAATATGGTGTAAGAGCCAAATCTGAAACCAAGTGGAAATTTTAAATCAATTCTGTGACAAGAACAATAACATTATTTTCTGAAAAGATAAGATCAATGATATATATGACCGGGGCGGCTTAGCTATAGGCGAGTGAGGCGACCGCGAGTGAGGCGACCACCTAAGGCCCCGTTCTAGGAAGACTTCATATTTTTCCTATAATATATAATATTGGTATCTATTTAATTTAGTTTTTAATTAGAAATTAAATTTAAAATATAAATTAATTTACTTATTACTTTTCATATTATTTTTTTATAATATTGAAAATACACCATAATAAAAAAATCCACCATTAATAGCTCATAAATTTCTCTCCATTTTGATTGACTTACCTTTGAAATTTGTTAACTTTAATCTATTTGCTCACAATTTCTTTCAAATTTCCTTAAAAATCTCAACTCATTAATATAAGCTCCTCGTAATCCTCTAGAGTTTATTTGGGAGGGTGGAGGCATTCCATATTTCTTTATGTTTTTATTTATTTTTTTCACAACCAAAATTTTTCAACTTCTCTAAAAAAACTTCATAAATATATTACTTAAGTTACACTAATTTTAGGTTGAACTCGCCGTCTCTTTGTAAGTACTCTCCCCCTCCCTCACTCTTAATCTCTCTGAAATCTCACATTTTCATCTTGGGAGCGACGAATTATATTTTTCGTCGCTTAAGATGATTTCGCCTCAAAATTTTGTCGTTGAATCACTAGCTAGTTTCTTGTAGTAATTGCTCAAAACCTAATATCTGAGATTTGTTTAAATTTGCTTACTTAGAATATCAATATGAATATGAATCTGGATATGAAAAATTAAAAGAAAAGAAGAGTAGAAAAAAATTATTGAATATAAAAAAAGTGCTCTTGATAAATTTGCTATTGAAAGTAAAAGTAATAAAATGATGAAATAATAGAAGAAATGATAGGTATAGACAAATCAAGAGATGAAAAAAATAGTAGATAATGATATAATTGTTGAAAATTAAGCATCTAATCATGGAAAAAAAACTAGAGAGAAAGTATAGAGAAAATGGATTTACAACGCTATGATTTCAGCTAAGGAAATTGCAAATGTTATGTAAATACAACCAATATTTCGTGAAAAAAAGGGGATTAAAAAAATTTGATAAGAATGTTGATATTGAAAAAACACGATCACCACAAGATTCTTTTATAATTGATTATTTTTGCTATATTATAGATTAAGCAATTTCTTCACTTCAAAATAGATTTGAACAATTTCACGTATATGAAATATCTTTAACTTCTTATTTGAAATGTAAATTTTAAAGTCATTAGATAATGATAATCTGAAAAGATATTGTATTAATCTTGAAAATACATTTAAAAGATGATACATTTTCTGATATTAGTGGTTTAGATTTATCTTTTGAATTAAAAATATTAAGAGAAATCTTGTAAAATGAAATCGACTATCCTATTAAAATTATTAAATTATATAAAAAAAAAGGTAAATGATTTTCCAAAGGCGTATATTGCTTATAGAATATTATTAACAATAACAATTATTTCCACTGAAAGAAGTTTTTCAAAATTAAAATTAATCGTATTTAAGGTCAACTATGTCACAGTAAAGATTAAATTGGTTGGTCATATTGTAAATTTAAATTATATATCAATAATTTAGATTATCAAAATTTAATATATAATTTTGCATCGAAAAGATTAAGAGAAATAAATTTTAAATCATATTTTATATATTAAGACCTCACAATCAAAGTTTTGCCCAAAGTCCCGTACCATCTCACCACGTGAAAAACTTAAAAATAAAATGAAGGGTGAGCATGTGGAG
Organism: Momordica charantia; assembly: GCF_001995035.1. The sequence continues at coordinate 250,831 of NW_019104629.1, forward strand.
CGTGGAAAGTAGTTGATAATTATTTTACCTCCATGCAGGTTGAACAATGACTTTTACGTACTTCTCTTCATTCACAACTTGAGTTTCTTCACTTATAAAAACCCATTTTTCAGAAGTTTATCTTCCACAATATCAATTGCAAAACCAAACATATTCTTCTCTCTCCCTCTCCTTACAAATCAAAACATGACTGCTGAATTTAGGAAGGGTAAGATTGTATTGAATGTCGATGGTGGTGGCATTAGAGGCATTACTCCCGGAGCCAACAGTCTAAGTTTCAGGTAATAATTACCTTTGTTTATTACAACATGTGGGAGTAGAGATTCGAACTTCCGATCTTTTAATTGAAAATAAATATAAGTGAAAAGCATTTTTACCAAACATTTAATTAGTATTGCTTTTTTAAGTGCTCATGGAAATGAAAGTTCTTATTTTAGGAATTGGATGGCCCAGATGCAAGGACTGCAGATTACTTCGAGATAACTGCTGGAACAAGTACAGGTGGTGTGGTCACCGCAATGCTTACAACTCCCGACAAGAATAACTAACATTTATATGCTGCGAAAGATCTCACTCGCTTATATTTATAACATGCTCCAAAGATCTTCCAACAAAGGAAGTTAGTTTCTTTTTTCTCTCCCATTACTTAACTTTCCCAACCATGTTTATTATGCTTTCATTGACTAAAATTGGTGTTTTATGGTGCATATATAGTCATTTGTTAAGTTTAATGGTGAATTTATTTGGCAAGTTATGGCCCAAAGTACGATCACAAATACTTGAGGTCTCTGATAAATGGATTGTTGGCAGATCTGACACTCAAGCAAACATTAACCCACGTTGTTATTCCAATTTTTGACATCAAGCTTCTTCAACCTGTGATTTTCACCATAATCGATGTATGAAACTTTCACCTATTCAGTTAATGTTGGTATGAAACTTTCACCTATTCAGTTAATATTTTATTTGACATTGATGGTAAATAAATTTTTGCCCAATTGTACTAATAAGTAAAAGATCAGGCAAAATGGAACGAGTTGAAGAATCCAAGGTTGGCAGATGTTTGCATTAGTACTTCTGTAGCACCAACTTTCTTACCGGGTCATGAATTTCAAACTAAAGACTCCAAAAATAATACTTGTAATTTTGATATGATTGATTGTGGAGTTGCAGCCAATTACAATCCAATGAACTTCCCTTTAGTATTACAACATTTAGACTAAGTATATGTTTTAGACGATGCTTAATTATTAATATAATGTTTTGGTTTAAATTGATATATATTTAGACATTAGCTGCCATGACTCGTGTAACTAAAGAGATTTAGCACTTTGGGACGAGAAATGGAGTTTTTGAAGATCAAACCCATGGAAACGAAAAGGATGTTGGTCCTCTCTTTAGGGACTGGTGCAGCTAAGAATGATTTCAAATAAAGTGCAGCTAAGTCTTCAAAATGGGGTATGTTTGGTTGGATCTATGACGGATAGATCGTCGCCTATAGTTGACATCTTCAATTATGCGAGTTCTGATATGATCGACTATCATATCTCTATCATCTTCCAATCTACACATTGTGGAAAAAATTATCATCGTATTAGTATACTAAAAGTTCATCTAACAAACTCAAAGCTATAATACGTCCTATCACATTTTGAAAATATTACTGAGAAAAGTTACGATTGAGCCCTTAGGCTTGAAAGGCCAATTTTCCTTGCATGAATTTGTACTTTTTTTAACCCTTTTGGTATGAATAATTTGATTGTGTTTGCTCCAATATTTGAGTATAATAAGTTAAGGTGTAACTTTGAATCAAGATTGGTAAGTCAATATTTACGTCCTTTAACAAATTCAAGAAGTTATTTGTAAAAGTTGTTGAAAAATAAATAATCCATAAAAGATAAATAAATGAAATAAAACAAAAATACAAATGTTAATATATCATTTTATGGTACGTAAAAGAAATAGTTTAAAATTAACAATAAGTTACTGTTGATTTAGTTCAACCTAAATTTATTTTAAGTAAATCCTTGAATCAATCCAGGGTCGAATTTAGATCATGGCGTCGCACGTTTAGAAAAATGTATAACCGTTATACCGTTATTTTATTTCAAATTAACCTAATCCAAAGCACGTATGAATTCGTGTCCGTTGGGAATCTTTTATCCAATGAAACACAGTACTAGAGGTGAAAATTGAATAATTGAACCACCGACAATACGAGAAAAAGAAATGGAAAAGGACAATACTAAATTTGTAGTTTGACAGTTCTATTTATTTGTTAATATATTAATTTTAATTAAGTTCAATAAAGGATAATCAATAATATTTCTTGGATGACTAATTCAAAACCTAAGAGAAAGTAGATGAAGCATAGTTGGATCAGTTAAAATACTTGTCACCCATTTTCATGTGTGGTTTGGATTGGGTTGAGTTCAAATAAATGAAAACAACCCTATTCAAATCACCTATGAATTAGGATGGTTGTCCTCTTGATTAATCCAACCAGTGACTTCTATTTTTCTATCGTAGTCCAACAGGTTTCTATTAATGAAGTTGTTTTTATTCATAAAAGAAAAAGACACATATCTCCGACTAAAATGATCGTGAGTTGAAATCTCCACTATCACATTAATTATCAATTAGGCACCAAACTCTAGGGTGAAAAAAGTAACTAAAAAAAAGCTCGGGAAAAAGAAGTAATTAGGTATACTCTCTTTTTTGATAAAAAAAAATACAAATTTTATCGCTAAATTTGGTACTTTGAGTTATTAAAACTGTAATAATTTTATCTCCCAATTAAAACATTCAGTTTCATAGATTTAGGCCTGATCATCAGTCGGTTTTTGGTGTTAACTATTTCATGACATGTGTTTGTATCATAGTGTGGACAAATATTGCAAAACTAGGGTCTTGAGTGTCTCCCTTTAGGGATGAGAATCTCAAAGGATGGAGTGGCACAAGTGTATCAATATTACGCCTGTTCCTTTGGTTGAATGTTACGACATAGACACTGTTTATGCAAAGATGTGCACAACAGTGTGTTCCTGGTTGTAGCTCGAACCCGGCCTCCGGACCGACCTGAACACTTGGACGGACCTGCACAAAAAGGTGAGCACTCCGACGATCAAGTCAGTATAGGTCGGATTCCAAGTCTAGTTCGAAGCCAGAAATCATCGTACCTGATCGGGGAGTGAGGTCCCCTACTTATAGGTGGTGGTCCCGCTAATCTAGCGACTGTTACATTCGGTAATCTTGGGACCGTCGGTTACATCCGGTAATCTCGGGACCGACGGTTACGCCCGATAATCACGCCGCAGACAGTTGCGCATCTCGGCCCATACCGAGCTCCCCGGTGGGTCGGACCTGGGCCAGGCTCACCTCGGCCCTCACACTTGGCATTTGTCGGCGTTGGTGGCGGCCATCT
>NW_019104629.1:286415-297178 GCF_001995035.1 Momordica charantia
AATGATTGTTTCAGGTGAAGGACTCGTGGACGACCATGGTGATGAGACGGAGGAGACATGACGAGCAAGGACCATAGGCTGCTTAGTCACTCTTGCTTAGTTTAAGTTATTAGTTAAGACCTTATGTTATGGTCAATAAACTATTTGTTCGTATTTGAATAATTGGGAGGTTCCCACTTGTTATTGATTTTATTTCAGGATAGGTGTCTATATTAGTTCTCTACCATTCATTGAGTTTTGCTTAGTTTGGTTAATAAAATTGCCCCGTGAGGTTGTCCACGGATGTTGTTGATCGATATTCTATGAAATTGATGTATTGTTGAATTGACCATGACCTCCTTCATTAACCCTAGCAACATGATGTTCTAAAGTTATTTATTTTAGAACTTTCACTACTTATAGATAGGTTCTTTCTAGGGTTCATTCTCAAAGCTTCATCTAGTTTATTTCTTTGTGGCGTAGGATAATTAACCTTCATTAGAGACATGAGGGGGTTCAAGAGGGATCATACCCGGTGGAGTAGGTGGTGGCAGCATCACCTTCTTCTTTCCCTTCTCTTTGTCGAATGGCTTGGAGGAGGAGGAGTCTTCTATGGAATCTTGGCACTTTGCTTGAAAAAGAACCAAAAAAACTTCCTCAACCCTCACCTAACTTAGCTAAAAAATGAGAGGGGTATGAGAGATTTTTGGGATTTTTTAAGATTTGATGAGAGAAATTTGAAAACAAGTTGGGGATTTTTGGGAGATGAAAAATGCAAATGAGGGAGAAAATTATGGCTTTTCTCTTTTTGTGTTTCATTTCAAACATCTAGGGTTTTAGCAATGGGGTCTTTATGTTTTCAAATAGCCCAAAACCCATTTAAAACAAACCTAAGATAGGCCCACGAAAATCATGAATTGAAATTCGAAAATCTCCAACATTTTGTTTTTCTTAAATTGCTCTGGCCTAATTTTGAAGTGGCCATGTAATGACCTTGAATTTTAACAACTATTTTGAGGTAATGTTATCAAACTCCCTGTTCAATCCCTACCCAAAAGGAAACATAAAACATCTTATTGTAAGACAACAAGGAGATTCTATACTTCAATCGGTCCCTAAGAGAAAATCTGTCTGCCTCACTGGCTAGAAAATCCATAAAAATAAAGGAACGTTCTAGTGTCCAACAATCCTAGTTAAACAAAAAATAATTTCAAATAAGTAAAACGACGGATCATCTGGAAAATTGTCCAACGCTCCAAAACAACAATAACTAGTTTACTGCTAACAAAACTCCCCAATATTCCCGACAATCAAAATTTATAACCCACTACTCTAGAAAAAAGTTCGCAGCCTAATGGTCCTTCCTCGGTCAAGCCTCTTCCACGTTGTCATCACGGCAAGGGATTTGTTCAACACTTGAAACAATTAAGGCAGAGGGGGGGGGTGAGTATATAAGGTACTTCGTAAGTAGCCCTTACTAACTACTATTCACAAAACATCATGCATCCTAACCACAAAAATCATAACACGAAACGATACTAGAAATCAAGCATCGAGGGCCATAACAGTCAAATAATCACATACGCACAAACACCCGAGATATCAAGACTCATGCCACTCAGGCCACATGGCCCACTGAACTCTAACTCTTCCACACTGCTTCTACCTAGTACACTAAGTTAGTACTCCAAGTTTAGCTCTTCAAATTTCATCAGTTCTTGACATTTAGCCCCAAGACCTTGAACTGAAACTCCTAACCTAATGCCATGTTAGTCATCCAAGTCTAACTCTCAGAGTGGGTTCAACCAAAAGTCGAGCTAACACTCTCGAAACGTCTTCCACTGTTAACTCCACCTAAGAATGGTCCAACTCGCCTAGTACACGTCTATGAAGCACTGCCGAAGGTGCTACGCTCGTTGCTCTTCTACTAAGTGCATCGGCCACCACGTTTGCCTTACCAGGATGGTAATTGATCTCACAGTCATAGTCCTTTACCAGTTCTAGCCATCTTCTCTATCTTAGGTTAAGTTCTTTTTGAGTGAAGAAATACTTCAAACTTTGGCTGTCCGTGAAGATTTGAATTCTTTCTCCATAAAGGTAATGCCTCCATATCTTCATGGCAAACACCACTGCGGTGAGCTCCAAATCATGGGTGGGGTAATTAAGCTCATGCACTTTGAGTTGTCGCGAAGCATAGGCAATGACTTGTCCATGCTGCATCAAAACGCAACCCAAACCCCTCCGTGAAGCGTCACTGTACACCACTAAACCTCCTGTCCCATCAGGTACCGTCAGTAGAGGGGCCGTGACCAATCGCTCCTTTAGTTCTTGAAAACTCTTCTCGCACCTATCACTTCAAGTGAAGGTGGCATTCTTACGAGTCAACTAAGTTAAAGGCGTCGCTAAACAAGAAAAATATTGGACGAATCTTCTATTGTAGCCAGCTAACTCGAGAAAATTACGGATTTCGATTAGTGTACTAGGCCTTGGCCAACTACTGACTACCTCTACCTTACCCGGGTCTACAGAAATACCCTCCCTGGTGACTATATGACCAAGGAAGGCCACCTTATACAACCAGAACACGCATTTCGAGAACTTTGCATACAGACTATTTCCCCTCACGGCGGTCAAAATATGTCTCAAATGCTGTTCGTGCTGCTCTGCTGTCTTGGAGTAAACCAAAATGTCGTCAATAAACACAATCGGGAACATGACCAAAAAATCCTTAAAAACCCTGTTCATTAGATCCATGAATGTCGCAGGGGCATTAGTGAGTCCATAAGATATCACAGTAAACTCGTAATGCCCATACCTGGTCCTGAATGCTGTCTTTAGTATGTCGGCTTCCTTAATTCTCAACTGATGGTATAAGTCTATCTTCGAGAACACCCTTGCTCTTTTTAGTTGGTGAAAGAGATCATCGATGCAAGGAAGGGGATATATATTCTTTATTGTCACCTTATTCAACTTTCGATAGTCAATACAAAGCCATATCGATCCATATTTTTTTTCACAAAAAGCACTGAAGCACCCCAATGAGACACACTTGGGCGAACGAATCCCTTGTCTAATAATTCTTCTAGTTGGGCCTTTAGCTCCTTAAGTTCAGTTGGAGCCATACGGTAAGGTGCCTTTGAAATGGTGGCTATCCTAAGTAATAAGTCGATGCAAAAGTCCAATTCACGGACTGGGGTAGCCTTGGAAGGTCTTCAGGGAACACGTCTGAGAAATCATTGACCACATGAATGGAATCGATGCTGGGTGCAATCTTACTAGTGTTGTCGACACTTGCCAAGTAACCCCAAGCGCCACACTGTAAGAGGTGTCTGGCCTTTAGCGCTGAAACTACCCTTGGAACTCCACCCGTGACTCCTTTAAACGTGAAACCTCGACCAGAAGGCAGCAAGAAGGAGACTTCCCTTTTCGAAGAATTGATGTTGGCTCGATGGGTAGCTAACCATTCCATGCCCATTCTAACATCAAAATCTCGCATGTCCAATTGAATCAAGCTTGCTGGCGGGGCCTGATCGTTGAAGGATAACTTGTCTGCTCTCACCATCTGACTAGCAACCCTGACTGACCCCGATGGTGTAGATACTGCCAACAAATGGCCAAACGGTTCTAGCTTAAGGTTTGTTTGACGAACAAACGCAGTGGAAATAAAAGTGTGACTTGACCCCGAATCAAACAATACATAAGCATGCACATTATGGACTGAGACTCTTGAGAGACAATACAAGAGTAAAGACGTAGACCTCGTATGCATAACCAAAAACTCATAATAGGATAGAAGTACCTGTTACAATGGTTTTGACATTTGCCGCTTCTTTCCGTGTAAGCGCAAAAACACAAGCATTCTAGATGCCCCTTGTGCCAAAATTGTTGAGGGGGCCTCTTGACCTAGCCTCTGTGTGTTCGAACCGGTCAGAAGACACTCCCTTGCAAAATTCCTATCCTTCCTACATCTGAAACAAACTTTAATTCCAGTCCAACACTGTCTGGCATGTCTCCTCTTACATGAGGGGCATATTGGTAGCATACCATAACTGCTGAGTCTACTGTTAGGGTGCTCTCGATAGCTGGCCGATAAAAGACTGTGGGGCCTTCCTTTTCGCACCTGAAGATGAACTGTTTTCTAGCAGAGGTTGGGCCCTGTTAGCGACGTCCTTATCCATAATTAAGGCGCCCCAAACTGCTTCCGCGTATATGGTTGGTCGATGAAGATCAACTGGTCCTATGATCCCTTTGCACAAGCCTTTAACAAACCTCTTGATCTTCACCGCCTCAGTGGGAATTAGCACTAGAGCAAAACGGCAGAGCTCCGTAAACTTTCTTTCATATCGTGCTACGATCATATTGCCTTGGGCGAGATGAAGGAACTCCGCCTCCTTTACATCTTTCACAGTGTCTGGAAAATAGTAGTGATACAACAATTCCTCGAACTTTGTCCACGTGACCGGTACATTAGCATGGTCATCTGCCGCTGCTACTGAGTCCCACCAATTTAGGGCTTCGCCCCTCAACATAAAGACTGCACCTTTGACCTTGAACTAGTCGTTGCAACCTAGATGCGTAAAGAGCTTCTAACTCCCTTACCCACTCTTTCGCGGTTGTAGCTTTCTCACTCCCTCCGTTAAACGTAGGGGGCCCATAGCATTTGAAATCCTTAATGTATTGGGCCTCACTATGAGAAGCTTGAAAATGTCGGGGTGGTTGAGCTTGTGCTCTGCCTCCCCAACTGTGTTATTAATCAGTGCCTGTAACCTTCCCCGAGCAAGGCCACCTGAGGGTTTACCGGGGGAACTGGAGGAACCACCGTCTCCTGAGCTGCTGCTGGAGGAAAAGGAGGGACTACCCTTACTTGGACCCCCACTAGAGGGACCGGTTGATCCGTCGCGTTATCACCTTCGAGGGCTGGATTCACGTCTGCACGCAGCCTCACACTACGATGAGGAGGCACCATCTGGAACGGGAGGCACAAAATCACCAAACAAACGTTAACACTTTGCTATAAGCGTAGTCTCAAACGAGTGTGATACAACCTAACTAAGCAGAGCCACAAACATTGCATACATAAAAATAATAATAATAATAATAACATATAAGCAATTCGAACATGTGAGGCTTAAAAGTTTGCAAACAACCAATCATAAACTTACATTGTTGCTATCCATATTGTAATGTGATTAATATTTTTTGTGTATTAGGATCTCACCGTTGGCAGCCAAAAGCCGAATGTTCAACCAGAGACGCAACCCACGAGAAGACGAGTTAGGCGTCCCTATAAGGACTGGGCACCTGACGCGATCATTAAGGTAAACTTAATGTCATGAATTTTGTCAGTTGTCATTACTCGACCTTACGTGTTTATTGTGGTTTAGGTTGAACCGTACCTTGACCAGGACGAATCTGACCTTTAGCATGCCCCAACTGGTCGGGGGCTACACAAGCGCCATTATTCGTGGAAACTGAAGGGTATATACACACCAACCAGCCGGTGTAGGATCACCGTGGATGCATACGACCCAGCATGTCCCATTCCTCCGCAGCTGGCTTATAAGGGAACGAATGGTATTGCGATCTACTGGACCCTACTGTCCAATTGAAGGACGAAGTAAGTACATCTTATTCCACTATCTAGTACAATATTTATCAATAATATGATTATATAAACTTGCATTTCTTAACTGCAATAGGTAGTTGATGCGCTCGTCTTGTTTTCGGCAAAAAAGTTGGTGAAGTGTTTCCATCTGTGTCGCAAAAAGTTTGCGATAGGCGACGTGCTGCTTTCGGTACATACTTATTACCGCTCTTCGTTTGAACTAAAAAAATAATATTTTAATTATCCGTGTAACTAATATTATTTTTCACTTCTTGTACAGACTTTGCTAAACTGAACAGACGGTCCGTATGCGGCCATGAAACCAGGTGTTCTGTCTACGAGAATCGACTACCCCTGGAGCTAGGAGAATACCATATTTCGATATGTCTTCGGTAGGCAGTCGGACAAGAATGTGCGTTGGAATGATGCAGACATGGTGTACACCCCGACCAACGTAGGTGAGAACCACTGGGTGATTCTCGGAATTAATCTTGTGGAAGGCGACTTAACCGTATGGGATTCGCTCCAATCGGCCACTCCACTGGATTCACTCGAGAAGGAGCTGAAGCCCATTTGTACGATCCTAGCTGCGTCATGGCGGATATTTGCAGTATGACCGGACCTGCCAGTGGTGCCATGGAGGGTGCGTCGGGTTCGCACACCCCAACAAAGTATCGCCACAGATTGCAAGATTTTCTGTGTACGCTTCTTCGAGTACGATGTTACCAGGTCAAAGCTGGACACTTTGACCCAAGATAATATTGTATTTTTTAGGGGTCAGTACACTGTACAAGATGTAGGCGTGCCGTCCCATTTTTTAAATATTTATAGAATTCCAGTATTGTCTTTTCTATTTTATAAAACATGATACAAGTTACGTTATAATAATAGAATCGAATCTCCACAATAATAATAATAGTAGTAGAACACATAGAATTGCAAATGCATGCATGCATGGTTGGTTTCTTGAGATACAAGTTACCTTACAAATTTCTTTACAATCCAATTCATACATGTTTAAATGTAAATGAACAACAGAAGCATACATTCACAATTTGGTAAGGGGTTCACTACATGTTTTGCGATTATGGCCCCACGCACCACAGCAACCAAACTTACGTGTTTGACGTACCTCGCCCGTGGAAGGAATCCTAGCCGTCTTCCTCCTCCCAACTCTTGGAATAGTCTTCGGTGGTTCAACTGGTATGTTGACAAACTTTTGCGAACTGTTCGATGTGGAGACGTGTCCGACTGGAAATATGGATTCTGCATAAGCCAATATCCAAGAGTCCGTCGTATATGCCTCATCGCACAGACTGTATGGATTTATATTTCGCATCGTCGCCCAGACAATAGCATGAGAGCATGGAATCTTAAAGTAATCAAACTCCCGACAACTACACGTCATAGCGTTCAAATCAACAATCCCGTCAAGGTTGCCATCCCGTACCTGGAAATGGAACTAGTTAATGTTGTCCACAACGTGTCTCCATACACTATCCGTTTCTGCGTAGTCGGACAATGTGGTTGATCGGGAAGTTGCAAGCATCCGTCGATCGTAGAACCAATTCTGCAACTCACCTCTAATGTGGTGAAGTAAGGCGGTAACCGACAACTTACGAGCGTGCCTAAAGAGGGCATTTACGGATTCCGCGATATTTGTAGTCATCTATGTGTACTTCAATTGAGTTTGGAAACAACGAGTCCAACGCTTCTTCCCAATATCGTCTAGATATTCCCGTACACTGGGGTATGCCCAAGTTGGGCCCAGATCGAGTTGAAGTATGACTCGCGATATGCCTTTGCAGCCTTTAAAAATAGTTTCTCGACTGCCTTCGCATCATCTTTAAATTTTGCCATCAAGTTAACCTTGACATGATGTATACAAAAGCAATGAAATGCAGCAGGAAATACCTTGTCAACTGTCTTACAAATGGTTTGATGTCTATCAGAAACGAAAACTAAATTATCCACTCCAGCGAGCGCACGTTTTATTTGAGTCATAAACCACACCCATGATGCTACCGTCTCACCATCGACAATTGCAAATGCTACTGGCTAAATCTGGTTATTCGCATCGACACCAGAAGCTGATAATAATACCCCTCTGGACTTCCCCTTTAGGTAGGCCCCATCAACAACCAACACTGGTCTAATACAACGCAGAAAACCTCGAATCGATTGACCCAATGCCATAAAGACATATTTGAAATATTTGCCACCTATTAGTTCTACTTCAAAAATAGTACCTGGGTTCATGGTTTTCAAAGCTTCACCATAAGCTGGAAGTAGAACATATAACGATGCTGGATTCCATCTAATAAGCCGGAGTGCTTCTTCACTAGAACGTCATGCTCTATCATAACTTAAATTGTCACCATACTCCTTCCTCATATCTTGTATAATGTCATTCGGTCTATACGTGCGGGAGACGTCTGTGAACTTCTCCTGCACAAGATGTCCTACCACCCAACTTTTGGCTTGCCTATGATCGTGTTTTAAAGCCCCACCATAGCACGTATGGACAGCACAATATTTTTTATATTGAACAAAGTGCATTCCTTTAGCTTGGTAGCTCGAAGTCTCCACGTGCAATCAATATGAACGCACCGCAGTATATATAGCTCCGGCGTCGACTTGTTTACTTTAAACTGAAAATTCATCCGCATTGCAACTAAATGCATTTTCAAACTCAACTCCTTCTTAGTATCAAATACATCGCCTTCATTAACATCATTTGTTCCAGAAGACTGTACTATGAGTTGCAATTTCTCATCATTAGGGTGTCCGGTGAGACCATTACATCATGGTGGCTGGACCACTTCATCATCCCTGCGAATCTCAGTGTGCACCGGTTCCACATCAGGCTCAAGCTCATCATCAAGCGCATTGTCATGCTCTTCGTTCCCATATTCTGCTTGACAGTGCTATTCTTCAAACTATGGTAACGGGTCCTATGATTCATCACTTTCATCTTTGTTATCATTCCACACTCCCGGCATATCCCAATCAGACACCCTATCATCTCCCAGATTACATGGAACAACATCTTACCGAAATGGTATTAAACTCTCTACATCATGACCTATATGCCCATAGGAGGAGTGTGGCTGTCGAGAAGAAGATGGTTTCGATGATAAGGAATGAAATGAGGGTATAGGATATGTGGGTCTCTGGAATGAGGGAATACAAGCTGCGGACATAGGAATCGAGGACACGTTTTGGCCTACATAATATGGGAAAGAAGGCATGTACATTTCATTCCCATGTACCTGCTTTGGCACAGTAGATATATATATAGACAATTTAGATACATCCTCACCAGTAAAAAAAATGCAAGTCATTGTCATCAGTTATCTCCATCACACAAACTTTGGTTTTAAAATGATACACGCGTCTAATTATAATATCAAACTGTAGGGGGTTAATGTTACTCAATCTATACACGTGACCTAGAAATTCTCTGTATGTGATTGTACTATCCACTGTCAATCCTCTAGTACGACTGCCGATATAATCTTTTTCAATATCATTCCATTCTCCACCAAATGTTATGAAAACACGAGGCATCCTGCAAATAGATAAAACTAAGTGAGATAGGAAAATTGATAATTAAGAAATAAAATAATAAATAATAAATAAATAAATGTCTCTGATGAATCTTGGACCAGTCTTGGTCCGAGACATGTCCCGAACAAATCTCGAAGCAAGACTGGTCCAAGACATGTCCCGGACTAAATATGCTTCGAGATTAGTCCAGGACATGTCTCGAACCAAGACAGGTCCGAGATATATCCCAGATAGTCCGAAAACTTGATGCACCAGAATTTACATTCAATCCCGGATCAGGTATAGATCCGGGATTGAACTATTTACAATAATCTGACTTTTTTTTTCTTGTCAACAACCCAATCTAGTAGTAGAACTCATTTATGGGAAAATATTTCAAATGTGTTCAACAATTATAGAGGACAAAAGGTTGTGTAAATGTAACATACCTAACTTTTCACAGGTGAAAATGTGGGGACAATGATTTTGGATAGTGTGGGGGCAAAGATAAAACACGTTGATGCTTTGAGTGGATTTTGAAAACGTGATCTGTGAGTTTCGGATAATGTGTTTCAAGTTCAAACATATGTAAAATATGTGTTAGAGTTTGGTGAAATGGTTAGGTGAAAATCATAAATGCACATTTATTAACAATGAGGGTAAATTCGTCTTTTCCCATGAATAAAATATTTAAGAGATCATAAATAAGGGGTGGTGGGGTTAGAAATTCGGTTTTTTTAAAATGGGGTCATTTATCCAGTTTCAATTATTGGAGGGGTCACAAATTCAAATTTTCCTTCTCTGTTCGTATATAATTATTTGATATAATGTGGGGTGTGAGTAAATATGCACTCTCATTCTCGTACTCGTAAAAATTTTTAGTCCATCATCTTCACTTCGTTCTTCAGTTCGATAATTGAGATCCATGTTAAAGAATCTTGATTGGGGATGGAGATATTCGTGGGAAGAATTACCGATTTTGTAATTAATTTTATTTATTTTTAGAATAAAAAAAGTGTAATAAATGTATATTTATGTAACGCCCCGCGTTCTCTGACTCGTTTATTTTAAGAGATAAATAATGTCTTTGGATTTTTCCCTAAGTTGATAACTTTAATTTTTGGATCTTCTAACTTTGAAATTCTAATTTTTGGCTAAATTAGAATTAAGCTTAATTTCGTTGGATTAAGATAATTTAAGTTCTCGACCTGTGTAGGAGATTTTTAGTTAAATCTTAAATTCAGGGGGTTTTAGCGTTTTCCTTCATAAATTCTACTTTTTTTTGAATTATTATTCATGGGTCTTAGAGTTGAAGTTAATTATTTTATCTCGAATTATTGTGAGTTTTATTTTAACAACTAACGTGAGATTTCGGGTTTCTTGTTTTGGGCCGTTAGAACTATTTGAAAATAGAATTCTAGTTTCCTCTAGCCCATGGGCTTTCCATTGGAATTGGGAGTTGGGCTTTTCATTTTTAAAACTAATTAAGAAGATTCTTTAAAAAATTGGGAATGTGGGCTTTTTGGTTTAAATGTAAAATAAATAAAACAAAAAAAAACAAACCCTAGGTCTTCTTCTTCTTCTTTTTCTTCCTTCATCCCCCACCCCAGCTGCCGGCCTCCCCTGGTTT
>NW_019104629.1:298923-310079 GCF_001995035.1 Momordica charantia
TGTGGAAGGCTATGATAGCTGTGATAAGCGTAGAGGTACTTGAGATGTTAAGGAGACTAGAGATTGGTTGTTAACGTGTTTCCTGGTTGTGGTTGTCACTAAATTTATGGAATGTGTTTATGTTTGGATGCATGATGTGTTGAAAAGCATGACTACGAATGTTTCATGATTTGGTTGAGCATGATGTGTGTGTGATGATTCTTTAATAAGCTTGACACGTTGTTCCTTGATAAGTATGCTGTTTGTGCGTGACCCTTCAGATAAGGGCTGCTTACTGAGTACTGTGGTTGTACTCATCCCTCTTTTTCCCCTCCAGTTTGCAGGTATCGAGCTAACTCTTGGGATGGTGATGGCAAGGAGGAGGCTTGATCGGAAAGACCATTGGCTATGCTGCGTGCAATTAATTTCTTTTAGTTAGGATAGTTGTGGCTATTTAATCGTGTAGTTGAGTTGTTAGCGGTTGGTCTTGTTTAGTTTTATGGTCTAAAAGATGTCTTACCGATTCATTATTCTCTTTTATAGCATTAATTTTGTTAGCTTCTTGAACTACGGGATCGTAACCTACTTAGGATATTTATGAATACATTTGTTTAAATTGATAGCACTTGAATTAGTTTTGCTTCATTGTCATTGAGATGTTAATATTCATTTAGTGGATGGTTTATAGTTAGTAGAGGTTTCCTTGAAGGGTTTGATTGATGTGAAGTCAGTATTTAATGGTTTATCTGCAGAGGATGTGAGTTTCTCTTGAATCTTTAGTGGTGTTGTTCTAATTGTTCAAGCTCTCGTGAGTGTTGAAAATCAGAGTAGCGCAGCGGAAGCGTGGTAGCCTTATTGCTTAGTATTGATGCGAAAACAATTCTCTTGTTTATGTGAAAATTTTAGGTAGTCTTAGTAACGGTCCCTCCTTGGAAATGGTGAAATTTCTGGGGCGTTACAATTTATCATTTTTATAATAATTAGTTTTAAAAAATATTTGATATGTTATAGTAAATATATTAATAAAATATATATGAATTATTTAAAAAATTGACTCGAGGACAGGATTGGGACATACATTTAGAAATTTTTGTCATCTCAATGTAGAGATATGAAAATAAAAGTTTAGAGATGGAATGAAACTTCTTAAAGGGATATCAAAAAATAACTAAAAAAAATAAACTTTTTAAAGAAAAATTTTAGAAAGAGAAAAAGTTATGGAAAAAAAAAGTAAAGTTGAGAGAAAAATATATTGTTAAAAAAAATTAGAAAGACAAAAAAATTATAATGAGAAAAAAATGTAGAGATAAAAAAAAACTTTTGAAATATACTTTTTAGAGCATATAAATAAATAAAAAGATAAGTAAAACTATAACTAAGGAAAATTAAGGAAAATTAAAGAAAATTGAATGAGAAAGAAAGATATAATTTTCAAAGGAAAAATAAATTAGGAAAAGAAATAAATTTATAAAAAAAAAGAAGTTTAGAGAGAGAAAAGTTAGAAAAAATATTAAAATTTTAGAGAGAGAAATAGGAACGATTTATTAGAACAAACAGAAAAAAAATAAAAATACATGCCAATCAAAATTTTATAGAGAGAAATAATAATAAATATTCAAAATAAGAAAATTTTAGAGCTTGTAAAAAAAGAGAAATGTAAATTTTTAGAGTGGAATTTAGGAACAAAAAAGTTTTAGAATTATAAAGAAGTTGGTTAGAGATATAAAAAAAAATTTGAGTAATGGAAGAAAAAATAGATTTTGAAAAACCGAAATAAATTTTTAAAAACTACTTTCTATTTTTTATTTCTTTAAATTTTCATGGAATTTGAAAATGGTTTTTGAAAAACAAAAAAACGAAATTAAATAGATCATCAAATAAAATTATTTTTAAAAAATGAAAAACTAAAAAGGAGAAATGAAATGGTATAAACAGATCCTTGATGGTTAGACTCTTTTGCACTATAGTTCTTGCATGACTATGATTCATTTTGTGTGTCAACTTGATTTGACATGGAGCTGGGTTTATTTTTTAAAAAAGTTCCTTGTTTTCAAAGCAACTTTTGATTGTTCGATTTTTTTTCCTTTTTTTAAAATTTTCTTCTATCTTTTTTATCTTTTTTGAATAACATAGAGGTGTGTTTATCTAGTTTTTTAAGCGACTCTAGATTCATGATGTATTTCTGATTAATAAAGTAACATTGGAATTCAAGCAAATCAGAACATAAATCCGGGCAATAAGATTTCTATATTGAAACTTACAGACTATAATTTCCTTCTTTTTAAATTTCAAGTATTGACTGCCCCAGAAAGTCATGGTTTAGAGTCATATATTGAAGACGGCATTGATCCTCCTCCGAAATTTATTCAAGTTAGTGATGGATCCTCCACTACTACAAAATTAAATCCTGGTTTTAGTTAGTGGAAACATCAGAATAAACTCATACCTCATGACTGGTTCGTACTATTATTCAGGAGATGCTTCAACAAATCAGAGTAGAAATTGTTTACCGAAGTGTGCGTGTCAAATTTTAATATATTTGGTAAGTGAATATCGACATCGTCCTCTTGATTGGGTTTCTAGCTCGCTCAAGTAGCACAGATACAATCCCTCAATTGGATCAACGCAATTAAACATACAATAATAAAGATAAAATAAATGAGGGAGAAAGGTCGTAGGTAATTGATTTAATCTATTCAATCTATACACCAATAATCAATTTGTAAAGCCCCGTATTTTTGGTAATTTTTTTATAAGTAGGAAAATTGGTAATTTGAATATTTTTGGATTGGCCATCAAAAATATTTTATTAATTAAATTAGTAATATGTAAAACTATCTGGTTTAAGATTTAGTTTTAAAGTAATCATAATATATATTAAGATATTTCCTAATTCAAAATGAAAAAAAAAGAGATAAATAGACACTTTTGTTAATTTGAATTTACATCTTATTCCAATTAAGCTTCCACAATTCTATAAATAGACCCTCAAACCAAACCTAAATCATATCTCATCATTCTCCCCATATATATATATATTATAATAACTTTTCTTCTAATTTTTTTTTTGGGAAATTGATTTAAGCCGAGCCATTAAATTACATAGATTGAACCAACATTTATTTTGGAGTGCTATTGAGGTGAGTGGCTTATATATGATCATTGTATGATGTTTGTAAATTTATAAGAATTCATTAGAGTTAGGTTGGAAAATATATATGATCATTGTATGATGTTTGTAAGTTTATAATGAATTATCTGTGATTGAATGATAATATTTAAGGATGCAATTGTTATGTATGATTGTCATATTTGCATGAAAGTATATTTATTTGATGGGACCTCATGCATATCAATAAACTTCTAGTTAATAATTGTAGGCTTTCTATGCTCTAACGAATTAAGCTCGACTTAATTTTATATATGCTTATTAAAAGAAACTTAAAACAATAGTAATTTATCTTATCCATGTTTAATTAATTATTTATGATAATTAAAAATAAATATGCTTAAGAGATTAATAAGTTTAGCAAGATTATAATTGTATTTAAGTAACAAAATTAGCAATAGTACTTTAGTAATTAAATAAATGTGCTAAATTAAGGTAATTGTAATAGTGGAGTTATTTGAGTATTAATAAAGCTTCATACATTTTACCCAAAGTTTTATTATAGGGTAATTAACCAAGTAAAACTCCAAATTACCTCTCTTTTACTCTTTATTATTATTATTATTTTGTTTACTTTAGTCAAACCAAGTTAACTGTGGGAATAGAGAGAGTTTTACTTAACTCATAACCATAGTTAGGTAATATAATTCATCTTCCACCCAAGAGACACATGTAGTAATAACTTAGTTGGGAAGACCAAAGATGTTAGAGTACGACTTTGCCTACCTGTTCATCCTTTGGTGCAAGAGTTTGTAGCTCGAATTGGGTTGGCTCCTGTGATGACTCTCCTAAAGAGAGTTGATTGTGTCTAAAAGTTGCATAAATTAGCTAAAGATAGCCTTATCTAGCCCCCAATATTCGACGAGTGTACCTAATTTAGAAGATAAATAATTGTTCTCATATGTTATGTTAGCGCTCGTATAAATGATCTGATTTTGAGCATTTTGCTGCAGCTTTAATGATGCTACAGCATCGATTCCAGAAAGAGACAAAAAACAGTAAGTTAGCAGTGAAAAGACTTCTCAACATCATTTACCACAATAACTAGAGGTTTCACCAGGGAGTGAAAGCTGGGTCGCACAGGGCTTGTTTTGTTGCCCTAAAATCGAAATGAGGTATAAATGCCAACAAGAGGAGAAGCCTGCACACACACCAAGACAATTCCATTGTCATCATTGAAGGAATCAACCCTTACTCCAAGAAAACTTCTCCAACCATTAGAGAAAGTCAAGAGGAGAAGAAGACAGCTATTAGCAGCTAAGAAGAGGCCAAGAACTGTTATTGGGAGCTGATCTTCAGCTCCCTCTCTTCATTTTTAGCATATTTGTATTGTTTTATTATTACATTTTTTAACCTCCTAATGGCTTTGTCTAACTAAACACCTTGTGTAAGGGGGAGATGTTGTGAAATCATTTTATGGACTATAACCTTGTTGTTTTGCATTAGTGATAGTATGTTTTTAGTTGAAGTTGATGTATCACTCTATTTTCGATGTGCTTGATCACCATGTTGAAATATCTTTTTGATAACCTTTGGAAAAATGTATTAGGGAGCTAAAAGCTTCATCTCGAGCTAGAGTCTACTTGAGTTTAGAGTGTGGTGACTCAGGGATAAGCATCACCTAGCTTGGTCATGAAAACTGGGCATGTATGCTGTTATTGTATGTCTATGAACTGTAATGGTAGAAAATTTCGGTGTTTGGAAGAAAATTGTGTCTATTTGACCATTGGAACTGCAAAAGTAGAAGTGCGAAACTGCAAAGCAAAAGTAGAAGTGCGAAACTGACCTAGGGTAAGTTCCAAGCTACTCAGGTCGGACTCCAAGATTTCAAAAAGAGTGAAAAATGAATATGAATCGTAGGGCTATTTATAGTACACTGAAAATTAATCGCAACCGAACACGTGTCCAAAAAAAGACGATCCAGATCGTAAGGAAGTTCGAACGTCGGAAGCACTCGAGTACGTTACACTTGTCGGTTCCGTTTTTTAGGTTCTCCAACAATAATATTCTGTAACGAGCCCGGAATTCACGGCGCTAGTTGGTGTCTTAGGAAAATAACTTCTCTGCCAAATCGAGCTCAAAGCAGGTGGAGAGGGGGCCAATGTTTGGAGGAAGGAAACCAGAGTGCCACATGGAGGATAGCGATTCGTCGAAGGGACTGTTCCGAGATAAATCTTTATGCAGGTCCACCTGCTGAGGTGGATATCCCTATCATCGTTTCTCCTATTAAACCATAAATATTCAAGTTAAACTGTCTAGGTGCGATCTACTCAACCCGACAGGTTCGACCTCAACCCTGACCAGGATAACCGCTTGTCGCAGCCCCTATCGAGACCTAAACCTCTAAATAGAGGGTCTCATTTCACCATCAGGTATCAAATTTCTCCTCGAACTTAATATTGAGTCCGAGCTACTTGCTGACTTGAGCGTCATAGATTTTGCCCTCTTGTGCAGGTCTTCCCATTGTGTTTAAGTTGGAGCTTGACCAAGGTTTGACGTTGTGCAATTCTTTGCATGAACGTAATCTCTGAGACATGGAATTTTGTACCCTTCCAATGCAGAAGCTACATGCAGATCCGTGGTTTATTATTCTGTTAAAATTTAGATTGTGGCTTCCCAATTTATCTTTAGATGAGATGAGTCGCATACCGTTTTCCAATTCTCGTGACTTAATTTATGAAGCCCAAAGAACGTTCTCTTTAAAACCACTTCAACTGATGTGTTGTATCTAGACGATTTGCGAACAACATTTTTCAGTTCAAGATTGATTTATTTTTCGCTTCAGTTGAATCTTCGCCTCTTACTGAACTGTTGAGAAAAACCTTCTAAATTTTCTGAGACAGAAATCTTTTTTTTTTTTTCCTTTTATCTGTCAAGTGATTTGCGCCTTCATAATCCACCTATAACTCTTTTGGAATTGAGCACCAGTATCTTTGTTATTCAATAGCTATGTTGCAGTTGTATAATTTAAACTGATAGTTGAGAGAGAAAATTTGTTGTGGGAATGGTTCAAATTGTGGTTTGCATCATGTTTTTTTGGTTCATCTTAATTTCTTTCCTTTTGTGGGTTTTAGGGTGCGTTGGAGAGTAATTTTGACATGGTAAAAATCACCATGATCATATTTGGTAAATTAAAAATTGATTTTAGGAAAGTTTAAAATTACTTTAAATTGATTTTTAAACTATCAGTAATTTTGAAAAATCAATTATACTTAAATATCTTTTTTCAAAATTAGAGGTGGAAATGAGGTAAACAACTAGTTTGTCTGATGTTGTTGACAATTGAATAATGAAATGCATCCAATTTTTGATGTTCGAACAATCAAGCAGCAGATGATGCTTCTTTTCAGTTTCATGAACGAAACTAACTTCATCGTTGTATGTTTGCTTACAGTTTGCCGATGTATAATTATCTTGTTGAGAGGTGCTTCGATGATTGCGTCGCGAGAAGAGACCTGTGTTCGGAGATGCGTCAAGAAGTTCCTAAAGCATTCGATGCGCGTGGGCATGACTAAGGAGCAGCAACTAAAGATTAAGGTGAAACTGAGCAAGGCAAACTGTTAGGGTTGACTTTTTACAGCAGAAACATGTGTCGGTAGCCCTGTTTGACCACATTTTTTACCCATTTACTATTATTATTTGCCAAAAATGACCACATATTCTTAAAGTAGAACATACATAGATTATTTCTGCATAAAAGTCAAACTATGGTACTTTAGGAAAAATATGAGATAAATGCGGTCAAAGTTGAAAGAAAATAACAGAATTCTATTTTTTGCAGAATTGCGCCCGACGCATTTTTGGAGGGCAATTTATCAAAACGCACGTTTTGATTAATGAAGGGTAAGGAGGACATTTTCCAAATGTTCAAAACCGTGAGTCCAAGTCCGAGTGAGGTGGTTAGGTGAATCTCAACCCTTTTCCACCTAAAATGGAGGGGAGTTTCAACCAACCTATGGTGCTATAAAAAGAAGTCATCCATCCCTCAGCAAATCATCCCTTCCAAGCTTCATTTCATCTTCTTTTTTATGCTCTCTAGTTGTAGAACACGTTTTTAGGGTTTATGTTCATGTTGCAGTTGTTCATTTCTTAATTTTTCACGTTTTTACCTTTCGTAGTGCTTTTAATTCGATTTCTTACTTTCGTTCTTTGTTCATTCTGTTATCTTAAAGTTCTTTAGCGAGTTTCAACTCCCCTCACGCTCGAGAGAGAAGATGGTCAAGCTCGAACTCCTTGTACGGCTTATTTATTAATTTAAATTCAATGAAAAATACTTTTTTTATGTTTTCGTGCATCTACTTTCATTTAATTATGTTCTAAACTAGTTATCAACCTCCTTATGGAATGCCTTAGTCAAATATTTGATTTTCAACACGCTCGGGATTTTGGCCAGATTGCGCCTGACACTTTTTTGGGTTGGTTTCTAAAAACTTCTCTTTACGCCTTTTTTCCATTTGGCCAGTGGGAACTTGATTTATATACCAAAGGCCAACCTTGGAAAAGGTGAGTTAGGTAAAATAATAGGAAACCAATATGGGATGTGACTTAGGAATAAGCGCATAAAACATGGTCCTAGGCATAGGCCGTCTGACCCATAATGCAATTGAGTTGGTAGATATTCTCTAGGATTGTAATCACACATAGGAATATGATTCTATGTTACCCTAGCCTGTGCACCAACCAAAAGCGGTAGTGAAAGAGTATAACTCAAATCCCAAGAAAAGCCAGGAATTGCGCCTGGTGTTTTTCCCCAACATAGTGTGTTTTCCATATTTTGCATCAAAACTAAGGTAGGAGACAAGGAGGTTGAGTTTCATTAAATTACTTGTTAGTTGAAACCCCAAATGACAACATCTCATCACATTTTTCTTCCTAAATCACAATTGCATATTTGAACCATTTCACTGCATTACTTGATTTGAAAAGCAACAAGTCCCTAAGGATTCGACCTTGGATTACTTCCGAGTATTACTTGTGACCGTGTGCGCTTGCACAAGTCTCTAATTTTTTTTAAAGGTAGAGAAAATCCCAACACAAACTTCTCTTATTCTCATTCCTTCTTTTTGGGATAAGGAAGATTATTCCAATTCATATATGTTCTACATTTTCTGAACAAAGGTAACAATGCGTTGGGTATTTTTTCACATGTGTGAAAGCCCAACAATTTTAGGCCCAAATGGGCCATTATGTTTTTTAGTGTGTATATATATATATATATATTAATCTACATGTGCAGCTGCCTACCATAACACAAGGAGAGAGAGGGAGAAGCTGCACGCAGATCGAGAAGGAAAATCAGAAAATAATTAGAAAAGAAAAAAATCCGTACAGTAGCGTTTTTACACGATCGGAGGTCGATCCATGGTTCGATCGGGGTGAAATTTTACATCATGTTCACAACACGAGGGTGTTCAATCTGGACAGTGGAGATTTCTTTTTGAGCTGTCTACAGTCAGATACAGCGGGTAGTTGGTGCCACTTTCGAGCTAGATCTTTCTAATTTTATTTTCCAGTTTATTCCCTTTGTTTGCCGAGATTTATTGTCTCGAGATATTATTACTGTATGCCTCTAGTTGTTGCTAGGGAGAACTGGTGTAACCTGGTTTTTTACTCCTCACATTGAGGGGATTTTTCCGCGTTAAAATTTCTTATGTCCCGTGCTTGTTTGAATTATTATTTTTACTAGATATTTCCTATTAGATACACACAAGAGGGGATAATTGGTGCATAAATTTAAGTGTTTATCCCAACAAAGTGGTATCAGAGCAAGGTTAAAAATTAATTAGGGCTTGTGTTGAACAATGGAAACTAGTACAGGTAGAATGGTGACCTCTAATGGCTCAAATTATCAAGTTTGGAAAAGGAAGATGGAAGATGTTTTATATGTGAAGGATTTTTATCTTCCTGTTTTTTCACTTGAGAAGCTTGAAAATAAAACTGATTTAGAATGGGAAATTTTGTTGGGTGTGTTGCCCTAAACTCGTAGTTTGTATTTTGGAAAATAAAATGTCTATTTAATAAAGTTTTATTCAATAAATTTGTTGTTGAATCATAGCTTTGCATTTTCCAAAATCCAATAAACTAACCATCCAAGGTTATTTATGATGTAATCGGGACAGTATATATACTAGGTATATAGTTGATGTACGAGGTATATATTTGATATACCCCTGATATATGAATGGATAATGTCCCGTGAATAACCTAAAGGGTCTATAGTATATGGATAAGGTTGGGTACCTTATCCTGGCAACACTATGGATACGGCCCACTCCGTAAAGGTTACAGACGACTCGATCCAGGTCGTTCGTGTGGAGACATGTAAGTGGGGATATCCTATACAATGAGTTTGTATAAGACCGGACCGCAAATAGGCAATCTTTAGATGAAACACTGATAACTAATAGAATGTCATTTCTTAGGATGACCAGGCAACTCATTCTCAATCCTGAGTGAGTTATGGATTCCTGCCCGTGAGGGCTCGTCCTTTGATCTGTATGGGTGAGAGTGGCTCGAGTCGCCGACTCAACATTCCTACCATTTTGGGGACGAGACAGAGTGGGGAGCTGGGGAACATAACTTCACAAGATGGAATTCACTCCTCCCCGACTTTAGGGGAGTAGATGAGTGTTCCCTTAAATGCTGACTCCGAGACTTGAACAAGGGGCCCACCCTCTCATTGGCCGAGAGGGACTTCCGGTTATTGATTGGACCATAACCGGGTTGTTCATTAGAGGAGCAGTGGAGTTTAAGGAGTAAGATGTAACTCAGGAGTAAAACGGTAATTTGACCCAACTTGAGTTACGAACACTCGTGAAGGATTGACTCGTCATTAATGGTCATATATCCATGGACACGAAAACATTCTGCAGTGAGAAGAGTGCAACTGCGGGTCTTTAGTGGAATGACCCGTAGTTAACGAATCTAAATTAACTCGGTCAATGAGTTTGACCAATTAATCTTGCATCGTTGGAGCTTCGGATCTGTAGGTCCATCAGGTCCCCTTGCTAGCTCATAACGGAGAAAACGAGAATCAAGTTTTTGGAAGAATTTGAATTGTTCAAATTACTTAAGGGATTATATGTATATTGATACATTATAATATATAGTTAATTATAAATTAAAACTATATATTATGAGATAAATTATTTGAATGAGACTCAAATAAAATTAATATGAATAAGATTCATATTAAAAGGTTAAAAATAATGTGCATAAGATGTACATTAGAAGTATAGGTTATACGAGAGAAATGTTTTAGAATATGATTCTAATTTTATAAATAATTAAGTGTTAATTATTTATGTATATATATATTTATTAATTATTAATTGGATTAATAATTAATTATATTAATTAATTTGATTATTTAATTATATATATATATTAATTATTATATATATTTTAATTATTATTATATATATTATATATATATATATTAATATTAATATTAATAATATTATTATTAATATTAACTTGCAGGGGAGTGGGAGGAATTGTGACGTGGGGAGTTACCCCACGTCACCCTTCTTCTTCCTCTCCAAGTGTTGGAGAAGCAGAAGAATAAGTGAGATACAGAACAAGAAAAAGAACTCTGATCCAATTTCTCTAAAAAAAAAAACTCTCTCAATCTCTCCCTCTCTTCGATCAAGGTGCTACCACAAGCACGATCCCGAGACCCAAGAGGATAGCGAGGAAGACGTAGTGGTGGTGTTCGTGGGAAACCGCAGAAGAAAACTTCTTCAAAGGTAATGGTTTCCCCTGTATTTTCCCTCTGTAAAATTCGATTTTGTATCCCGAAAATCAGCAACGAAAATCCGCTTCCGCGCCGGGATTTACATCCCTTCAATTGGTATCAGAGCCAGGTTGTAGTTCTGATTTTTTGGGATAAAAATTGTTGAGTTTGGTGGGTGATTTCATATTTTTGAAATATGGGTTTGCGAGTTGGAAAATTTCCAGTTTTTGGCACCTAGATAGTATTTTACTTCGTGATTTGATCATGTAAGGG
>NW_019104629.1:315340-325808 GCF_001995035.1 Momordica charantia
TCTTTTTTTTCTTTCTGCTTTGTTTTAAAACTAACCCAACCCAATAAAGGCCCACATGACCAAGCCCAAGAGAACAAGAAACCCATCCCAACGCAAGATAAAACCAACTAGACGGAGCCCCCCGATAAATATAAATTTAATTACAGTTTAGAGTCCGATAAATATAAATTTAATTACAGTTTAATTAAAAAAAAAGAATGAAAATCTCCTGATTCGAGACTAACTAACCCGAGGGACTCGGGGCGTTACACTGGCTCACACCCATGGATGTTAAATAAAAAAAATTTAATAATATTTTTATATTAAATGATGGTCGTTCCAGTAAAAAGAAAGTATGTTCTCATTAAAACATAAAAATGAAAAAATATTTTTAGTTGATGTAATTTTATTTTGGACAAGTAAATATTTTTAGTTGGTATAATTTTATTTCGAACCAGTATCTATTTGGTTGGTAAGTTTCAAAAAGTAACAATTCGATCTCCTGACTTTTAGAAGATTAACAAATTTTAAATGATGTGACCATATTAATTGGTTGGACGTTTATGGGGACGATTTTGCTTCTATATTAGTCCTTTTTTTCTTCTTCTTCGTTTTCTTTTTAATCAATTTAGAGAGGATTGGGGAGATTATAGAATGAAAACTTAATGAAAAGTTGAAAAAAATGTGCTGGAAAGTTGAAATCATTAATTAATAAATGTAAATATTTGTTTTAAATTTTTCACAACATTTTTTGAGTTGTTTATTAAAAACATCTTCACAATTGACATGTAATTTTTAATTGGGCTTCATCCCAAACGGGTAGGATCTGGACAAAAGTGAAAATATTTGTAATTTTAGACACTTAAAATTGTGATCTCAAAATAGATCGACTACACTCGTGTACTTATTCAAAATAAAGGCATTTTAACCATGGCATGATTTTACCTATACCTTATTTGTAATTTGTTTATTTATTTCTTAAAAATATATGAGGGGTAATTTTCACATGGATGCCATCCCATACTCTATTTTGACAAATATATAAATTATAAAGATTTAATCTATTTGTCTAACTAGGCTCTACAAATGATCTACATGTGTACTTATCCAATATCTTAAGGGGTCGTTTGTTTTTTTGGGAATGTACATATCTGACATCTTCAGATGCTTGGAATTTCAAATATCCGGAATTTTAGATGTGCGGCATCTTTAGATGACC
The DNA here is from genome assembly GCF_001995035.1 of Momordica charantia. The sequence continues at coordinate 316,539 of NW_019104629.1, forward strand.
ACATTTGTTTTGTACGAAAATATATAAGGATGTTCGGTAATATCTGGATATCCACGTTTGTTTTACCGTAGTTATTCATGAGAATGTTCTAAATTTATATAATGTTTCAAAAATGCACTTACGAATATTCATATAATTTATACATTAATCTAATATAATTTGTATTTATATAATAGATTTTTTAAAAATTAAATTAATATTTTAGTTTTTTATATTAATGGTATATATATTAACTTTGGTATGTTCATATTAATATAAGACTTTTTTTAAAAGTAATTAATATTGAATACAAAATTTCTCTCAACTTTAATATTTTTCAAAATATACAATTATATAATTAATGTTATCTGAAATGAAATTCATTTATTATATTATCAAATTATATTATTTGAAAAATAAAAATATCAAATGTAAAGTGATCGTTAAAATAAAATATTACTTTAAAATTACGTATTTAAGATAATAGATATTATTCATAATAATTCCTTCCAAATATTACAAGTAAATGAAAATATTATATAATTTAATTGAAGTTTATTTTATATGTACATGTAATATATAAATATACTTGATTGCATAAAATTTTTTATTAGTCGGTGAGTACATTAATTTATTTAAATTATAAAATTACAAATAAAAGTGAAGAACTTCGATAAAAAAAATATATATCAAAAAATAATGAAGGGGCAAAACAACTCGGATGCCTCCCGCATCCTACGATTTTCGGATATCTTACATCCCCGCAAAACAAGATGTGAGATCGATGTCTGTCTCATGGGAATCTATGGAACAAAATGCCTCTAATGGTGGATAGGGTTGCCAATCACACCACATTTAACTAGCTTAGTAAGCCACCCAATCAAAATCGAAAATAATAAAATTTAGTAAAGTCATATATCTAAAAAAATCTGAAATAAAATTTCGCTAATTAAAACGTAAAAGTCCTAGTTCTTAAATGTTTATAATTCCAATTACATATTGGATTTTAAAGAAAGCCCTCTTATAAATAACATCTACGAGTGGCCCCTGTCACTCATTCTACTCCTTCTTGGCCTATTTTAGCTTCACAAACCATGTCGCCGCCGTCTTACACAGCTTCAGCTCCGTCGGTGACATCTCCGAGCGCGATCGGCGTCGGCTACGGCTTCCTCGGACTGTCTCTGCTGGATGAGTATTTTGCCGTGACTGCCATCTGTGTCGTTTTTATACTATACTTCATCGCCTTCAGTTGCTACAAATCCAGACTAAACGAATCCGAATTGTCCGGAACAGCGGTCGGGGCAGCGCCGGTCCGGGAGCTGGAGATGGTAAGGATTGAAGCCTCGGGCTTCACTTGCGGCGGAGGAGACGACGGCGAAGAATGTGTGATTTGCCTGACCGAATTTAAGAAAGGAGAAAAGTGCTGGATCATGAGTAAATGCTGCCACGTGTTTCACCGGAACTGCATTGACCGGTGGCTGAAGGCGGAGCGCCACTGCCCGCTTTGCCGGAGCTGCGTTTGCGTCGCCGTCCATGGAGGAAACAACATCATCTCTTCAACCCCCATTAGTCGAGTTTGACCATGTGTATAATGATTTTTTATTTGTTTTTAATGGAAGTTCATGTTTTGGAATTCTATTAGAGGCAAATGAAGTAATCTTCTAATAGTATTACTTTTCAATTTAGATTGTTATTTGTAGATAGGTTAATAAGTGTACCTTAATTATATTGATTATTTATGGTTTGCAATTATAGTACTCATTATTTTTTAATATTTCATTCATTATTTTTAAAAAAATCTTTATTTCATTCATTATTGGATATATATAAATTCCTATTCTTATCTCTTTATTTCCTCGCTCCAAGTGGTACATACTACTCTCATGGAATATGACTTTCCACATAATTCTATTTTGAGACATATCAATTAGATTTTGAGACATATCAATTTCGTTCTAATGGATCAAGAATAGATAGAAATACGAAGAAAAATGAACAAACTAGATCGAAGAATGAAAATCGAAATTGTCAAATTTTGCACTAATTGACCAATGGATGAATTTCAGTGACAAAACTAAGTTTAGATTATGGCTCTGATACCACTTGTTATATAACATTGGATCAATTTGTTGCTTAACCAGTGTCAGATTTTCTTTGCATTCCTCCTACAAACCCATACAAACCCAACATTTATTTGTGTCAGCCAACTATTTTTTGAAAATTGAGATCAAATGACATAGTGCATTCTTTTCTTGAAGATTAGTTTATCCTATTAGTTTACATAATTAATTTTTAATTTGATGTACTAAAAAAAATAATTCTCCCCCTCCCTAAAATAACTAATAATTTTTAATTTGATGTACTAAAAAAATAATTCTTCCCCTCCCTAAAATCTCTCCCATCGGATATGTTTTTAATGGGGTTTGATTCCTTGACCTCTCACTTAAAAARTACGCCTTGTACCAACTTTGCAAATCACTTAATCATTACATGAATTTTTGTTTTATTCATTGAAAACAATCTATTTTTGTTTCCTCGGTGATTTTGTCCTTTTTTTTTGTGTCATAATCACCTTCGTGATTTATTTTTTTGTATTTGTTATAGACAATATGACAAGGATGATAAAGACACCAAAGGTCCCTGAGACAAAAGTTAGGAGGGATATAGTGAATAAGATGATTAGAAGACTTATCCCTTATAAATTTTGAACCGGGCCACGAATTGGATTTAATATACTTAGTTCAGTATATAATCCAAGTTAATAATCAGCTTCAAATGAATTATTTGGGAAGGAGGTTTACTGCTAGATGATCAAATATTGAGTGTCTTAAGATCACTCTTACCTCTCGAGTGCCTTAAGGCCTTCTTAGATAATGTCTTGAGTCGACACAGTGGAGATGACCTTTACGAGATAGTGACCAAAGCTTTTGTCTATGAGCTCGGTATACGAGCTGGTTTGGAAAGGCATAAGGCCTCAGTCTATGGAGAAAGAATCCATCTCAACCAAAACAAACTTGGAGTGGTTGTTTGCAACCACAAAATTCCAATAGTTCTTTATGAAATTTTTAAAAATTCATTTCCTATTCGTCGGATGCATTTGTAAATGTTTTCATGTACATGTTTATGTATGTATTGTTGCTGATATATATACTAAATGAAAAAAGAAATTGTGCCCATTTTCGGGATTTTACTATGGGCATTTGAATGATGATTGTGTCTCATTCTCGTATACTTTTTGGGTAAAGTATTTGTTTATTTATAATGTGATAAGTTTGTATATAATTACTTGGTTTAAACAGTGACGATGATTTGGAAACTTAGTAAAATTTCGACTCGATATTCAACAAAATAATTATGATAAAATTTATTTGAAAATAGTAAAATATTAACGGGTAGTGTGTTATGCATTTGAATTGATATATGTGCTAATATGACATGTAGACTCTGAAAATATGGCATCTGCTTCAGAAAATATAATTGTTGTATTGAACAAATGAGAGAAACTTAATGTAGATAATTATGAGATTCAGGCCATGAAAATCCAGTATGTACTGGAAGAGCGAGAGCTCCAGAAGTGTTGAGTAACATGTTGACTGAGCTTGAAGAGGGCAATAGTGCTCAACATATGACACTTTGAAGAAGAAAAACTCACTTGCTCGCATAACCATGCTGAGCAACATGGACAACAACGGGTTTTAGAACGGATTACCTTGATGATCAATATCAAGAGTAGAGAAAACTCGTTTCTAAATTCGTGATTCGAATCACTCCACAAGAGGTATGATCAACACCGCTTGAATGATCCTAACATGCAAATTCTAAAAACTCAAGAAATTGCACAAGAAATGGGAGATAAAGCTCTCAACCAAGCTAATGAGAAAACTCACTTTAAACTTAAAAATTGTGTTTACAACAAGACATCTCAAGGCTATATATAGCCATCCTAGCAAGCCATATGAAAAGTCTTAAGCAAATGAAAAGACTTGTAACTTACAAGAAATGAAAAGACTTGTAAATGAAAAGACATAACTTACAAGAAACGAAAAGACAAGCAAATGAAAAGGTTAAGAACATGGAAAGCCAACCAAAATAAGTGCAATCTCGTCCATAATGAGGGATGTGAGTGTTTGACTTGGTTTCTGAATTGAATGAGTTGACTTTGACTTGTCTTAATGGAGTTGACTTTGACCTTGACCAAGTGGACTTTGACTTGGCTTAAAAACACTTAAAAATGCATAACTTGCACCAAATTGAAGTGCATAGTTCCAACTTCTTGCACATCTTCCTTTTTTTCTCTTGTCGAGTTCAAGAACGCTTGGACACGAAGTAGCAAAGCTTGTTGAAGTTTCTTAGCTCTCGATCTTGTAATCGGTCCATGAGGCAAACAAAGGTAGCTCCTTGGTTCATATCATCAATTTTTTGGAAGAATTTGAATTGTTCAAATTACTTAAGGGATTATATGTATATTGATACATTATAATATATATAGTTAATTGTAAATTAAAACTATATATTATGAGAGATATTATTTGAACGATATTCAAATAAAATTAATATGAATGAGATTCATATTAAAACTATAGGTTAAAAATAATGTGCATAAGATGTACATTAAAACTATAGGTTCTACGAGAGAAATGTTTCATAATATGATTCTAATTTTATAATAAATAATTAAGTGTTAATTATTTATGTATATATATATTTATTAATTATTAATTGTATTAATAATTAATTATATTAATTAATTTGATTAATTAATTATATATCTATAGTAATTAATATATAAATATTATTACATATATTTTAATTATTATTATATATATATATATATTTTATATATATATATTAAATTAATATTATTATTAATATWAACTCCCCTGCAAAATTGCAAGGGAGTGGGAGGTGTTGTGACGTGGGAGTTACCCCACGTCACCCTTCTTCTTSTTCTCCAAGTGTTGGAGAAGGTGAAGAACAGTGTGGTTATAGAACAGAAGAAAAAAAAACTCTCAACGATTTCTCTCAAAATTCTCTCAATTTCTCCCTCTCTTTAATCAAGGTGCTACCACAAGCACGATCCCGAGACCCAAGAGGATAGCGAGGAAGATCAAGTGGTGGTGTTCGAGGGGAATTCATTGAAGAAACGTTCTTCAAAGGTTTGGAATTTCCCCTGTATTTTCTTCTTTAAAACTCAATTTTGTATCCCGAAAATCAGCAACGAAAATCCGTTTCCGCTCCGGGATTCACATCCCTTCAGGTACATCGTATTTCACCAAGTAATCATCTCATATAATTTTCATATGATTGACGAGGACCACTGTGTGTATGTCAAAACAAACAATGATAAGTTTGTCATTCTTTCACTATATGTGGATGACATACTATTGGCTGAAAAGGATAAGGAGTATGTGTTAGTCATAAGGAATGGTTATCCTCAAGCTTTAAAATGAAATATATGGGTGAGGAAACTTATATACTTGGAGTTAAGATTGAAAGAGATTGCTCCAACAGGATGCTAGCCTTGTCACAAGGCCAATACATCCAGAAAATTCTTGAAAGATTTAATATGCAAGAATGCAAACCCATTGATACGCATATCGCAAAAGGTGAAAATTTGAGTCAAAGAATATGTCCTACGACTGCTGAGGAAATAGAGTTCATTAGAAAAGTTCCTTACCAGAGTGCTACTGGAAGCCTCATGTATGTTATAATGTGTACGAGACCAGATATCTGCTTTGTCGTTGGCATGATAAGCAGATACCAGTCAAACCCTGGCCAACCCCAATGGAAGGCTGTTAAGAGAATACTTTGGTATCTCAAAGGCACTATGAATTATTCGCTATGCTACCAAGGAAACAATTCAGAATTATAAGGCTACTCGAACGCTGATTGGGAAGGAGATATTGATGAAAGAAAATTCACCTCGAGATATATCATCTTACTCAATAATGGAGCAATATCTTGGAGTAGCAAGAAACAAACTTGTATAGCCTTGTCTACAATGAAAGCTGAATTTGTGGCACATTTAGCAGTGGTACAAGAAGCAGTATGACTTAAGAGATTCTTAAGTCATTTGGGATCAAAAGAAAGTGCGCCTGACTCAGTATTGGGAAACTGTGATAGTCAGGTTGCTGTAGCTTTCATGAAGGATCCCAAATATCACTCTAAGACAAAGCACATAGATATCAAATACAATTTTGTTATAGATATGATTGCAGAAAAGGAAGTAAATGTGCAATATATATCAACGAGCAACATGGTTGCGGACCCCTTTACTAAGCCTATTCCTAGAGATGTTTAATAGCCACATTAAATATTTAGGATTGCGAAGACTTTAAGTTTGTATTTTTTAATAAATTGTATTATGTGTTTTAAACTATGAAATAAAGTTTTGTACTTTACTATGCATACACACAAAATGTTTAGTACGTTTAATGAGAAGTATGTCGAACAGTAAATTGACTCTCTCACACGAGCAATCGCTTTTATGACTTGCGTGTCAATTAGAAATGAGATATTGCTTTGATATGTGATCAAGATGAGATCAAGATATTGCTTTCAACGACATAGTCAATATACAGTGTCGTTGAATATTATTTTCAGCGAAGCGATGAGGTATATGTCGCTAAATGAAATTTTTAGCGACACTTGTATTGTCGTTAAAAGCATTTTCAACGATGCCTCCAATGAGATGTCGCTGAAAGTGCATTTTCAGCGACGCCGTCCATGAAATGTCGCTGAAAATGCACTTTCAGCGACAATGTCAATTGACTGTGTCCCAATACAAATGTAAGTTATATATGTTGCTGAAAATCCTCAAATTTAATTCCAATATGAGGATATGAGGATATGAGGTGGCATTTTCACCGACACCGTGAACAATATGTCATTGAAAGTGTATTTTCAGCGACACCGTCAACCAGATGTCGCTGAAAATGCACTTTCAGCAACTTATAAGTTGTATATGTCGCTGAAAATCCCAGATTTAATTCCAATCTTCCCCATTCGCGATTTCGCAAACTCTCGTCGCTTGGACCAATTTCTTCTCCCCTTCGTCGCCGCATCGCTGCCGTTCGTCTCCCTCTTGTTGACGCGTCGCCGCCGTTCGTCTCCCTCCCGTCACCATCGTTCGTCTCCCTCATGTGGCTGTTCGTCTCCCCCGTCGCCGTTCGTCTCCTCGGTTGCCAGTATCGAGGTGTGGTCTCGTCAGATTCGAGTGGGTAGTCACAGATTCTAGTGGGTAGTCACAGATTGGAGTGGGTAGTCGCCGAATTCGAATGGGTACTCTTTAATCTCTCCCTTAAGTTGTATTTTCATTCTGGATGGTTTAGGATTTGATTTTGGAATGGGTTAAAATGTGGGTTATTTCGATTTATAAATTCTATTATAAATAGAAATTTATGTGGGGTGTTTTGATTTGGTATGTTTGGAAGGTCCATTTTGATGGGTATATAGCATGTTGATATTCAAGTCTTAAGAAGGGGAGCTTTGGGTGGTGGTCTTTTCCTAAATGTTCTTATTTGCCTATTTGTTGGTATGTGCAAGTCATTGAGCTAATTGAAGTAGAGTTCTTGTTTTGCCTTTTAAAAGGCATTTATGATTCTAATTATGTTTTCTATTCATCAACATTCTATGGGAGGTAAGGACCGCATAGTTTATGTTGGATATGAATTCTCTAGTTTCTTATTTTGAAGTTTATGTTGACTATGGATTGTAAAGTTTATATATTTGATTTTGATGATTATGTTAGATATGAGTTATTTGGATTTTATTTGATGCTTTGAAGCATGATTGTGAAATGAAGTTTGATGATGGATTTTGAAGTTCGGCTGTGGGAAGATTGGGGGTTTTGTTGTTCCCTTTCAATCTTACAAAAAGTAAGCTTCTCCTCCTCAAATGAATGCTTTTGTCAAAATACCGCTCGATTAAGTTTATGATTCATATAATTTCTCATTTCATTTTTGGTTCGTCGTGCCTTGCTCCGTGAGTTTTGTGGCTACTGTCCATCCATGCTGGCTGCTGTAAGCATCACTATCTAGAGGCTCGCTTCAAAATTATCGATGTTTTCAATATTTTTTTTAGAAATATACATTATGGATCTGAATTGGAATTTAGTAATTAAGTGTTTGTGTACTGATTATGACGTCAATTAAATGTTTGTTGTATTCGGATGTTGCTGAAGTTGATTTTGATGTAGTTCATGGGAGTAAAAATGGAATGGAAGGGAGTTGGGTCGAGTGAAGATGTATATAAGGGAGTTGCCGTTGATTTTTTTGTTTTTGTGAATGTTAATTAATATTACAATGAAGTGATGTGAGTTTGAAGTTTGTTGGATAGGAATTGTTAGATTTTATCATAGCACTTAGTTTCGTAATGGACATTGAAGTGTAGTTTTGGATATTGATTAGCACTTAGTTTTAATTATGAAGTTTATGAGTTTGAAGTTTGTGTTGGATATGAATTAAGAAGTTTTTTTTTAATAAATTTTATGTTAGACATGGATTATGAAGATTATATATATGAATTTGGTGTTTATGTTCTGGTGAGACTTATTTGAATTTGATTTGATGGTTTGAATATGTAGTTTTTTGTGTGACGATATGTCTCGATACCGTTTTTAGTTATAATTCACATTAGTTTTAGTTAAATCAAATTTAGAGTTAGGTAATTAACTATAAATTATATGTTTTTATAGAAAACATTGGTATGGATCGTACTTGGATAACCTTGAAAGATCGAAGATCTAGTCAATATTCTAATGACGTTAACAATTTTATTGAAGTCGAGAAAGAATTATTTCGATGAAGAAAGAAAAACAAGATGTCCTTGTTCGAATTGTCTAATTACAATCCGTTGTACAGATTGCTCAATTGCAATCGGTTGTACAGACGCAACAAAGCCTGCTTGAATCACCAATAGCGCAATTGAGTCAGTTACAAGAAACTGTAAACAGGCTAAGCAATGCTGGAGAAGGATCGTCACAACGAGCTAATTCTCAACCGTCGAGTGATGCTTAAAAAGGTACTCAGACATATTGTCCATAGTAGATAAGTATTTAAGTAGATGATACTTTATAATACATATTGGACTTGATGTGATTTGAAGTGTGACTATCCTGCAGTTATGGTAGTCAAGACTTATGTTATATCGATATGAATTTGTTAGTATATTCACATGTTAGGAGCATTTGAGTTGCTCATGATGTTAATAGAAGTGTAGCTACATATTTGATGCATGTACTTATATGAAATACTGGTTTTGACGTAGCTTGGTGTTGTGGCTATCCTGCAG
>NW_019104629.1:344247-368136 GCF_001995035.1 Momordica charantia
ACCTGCAAAACAAAGTTAGCTCTCCGACGAGCAAGTTAGTTGAGGTCCGAGCTAACTTGCCGATTCTCTCTCGAATTACGTACCTTGCATTTAAGGCTAGGGTTTTTATTTATAGAACTGGGCCCGACAAGAACTCTGACACACCCTAAAAACGCGGCGTGTTGTCGGGTTCGGAAGAGACCAGGTTAAGGACTTTACCGAAGGTCGGCTCGGACGTTTAGGTCATACCCTGACTACCGACCTGAACATCTTTGGTTCGATTTCCATATTTCAGGCGCATGTCAACTCAACTCACCTCTTCGATCATGACATGTGGCAGGCCAGAATTCGTATCCGACACATTCATACAGTCAATTTGATATAGATCTATAATTCAACCAACCCAATTGATCTTACTCAAATATTACTACCAGATAACTGTTTGGAATGACAAAATTTGTTGATAAAAAGGTAAAATTAAATATCTATTTTATGATTTTGAAAAAAACGTTTTATTTATTTTTAATTATTTGAATGTAACAGAATTAATTCTTTAACGTTTTAATTAAGCAATTAATTTTGTTTTCTAAGTTTTAATCAATTACGTTAAAACGTTTTTTTTCTTTCTTTTTCATTTTTTAAACTAAATCGAGTTTTCTTATGCACCGAAAAAAAGAGCTTTTGACAAAATTTCTAAACCTGTTCTTCAACTTCATTTGGCTTCAGTGGGTGCATGGCTGTTAACCTTGGATAGCCCTTAGGATAAAGACATGAGCATAGGATTTCAGAGGAGCCCAAAGGCGGAGGTTTCACGATCCGATCTCTCACTTGAAGAAAGATAGCCTAGCTCTAGAAAAAGGATGCAATGATGAGAAAGTTCTTTTTTCATTGTAACGCTAAGGTGGACAAGACCTTACAACTAGAAAAAGGGGCAAAATCACAAGTTATCTTTAGAAAATTGGGAGAGCAATCGACGTATATACAATTTAGCACCGTGGTCGTGCCGAAATTGCTTTCAAGGTAGTGATTCAACCACGACACAACAATCGTTTTTCATCTAATCTCTCCTTTTAGTTCTAACAATTTGAAAGCAATTCCAAGAGTAATTAGATGAAAATAAATCTTATTACTATCACAAAAAATTCCAGATTCTTACAGATCTGTTCATGTTGTGGTGGGAGAGTTGCGCCGACGCCAGATCTACAAATCGAAGCCATGAACATTGATTTGTTCGCGGTGGTCATCGTCGTTGGTGCTGGTTGATGAATTTAAGGCAGCACTAGAGGACACCCAGTCGCCCAAATCTGTGCCGACGTCGGAATGTCGCTGATCTGAACGAGTCACAGGTCTAGATCGCCTGGGTCATTCCTGCTGCCAATTGAAGCTTTTCGTACAGATCGACGTATGTTCTGGTCGGATCTTTTTGTGTGGATCTACTGTGTTGGTTTGCCGGATCGATCGAGTCAATAGTTCCGTAGATATGGGTATGCTTGTGTTGGGTTGTAGATCTGGTGGATCGCTGGTCAGGTCACAGGTCTATTCACTAGTGGCCGCTCGTAGTGTTCATGGTATTCGTGCTCGTGGTCGCGGGTCTGTTCACTGGTGGCCGTTCGTGATGTTTGTGGGCGGGTCAGATATGGTGGTGTTCTTGGTTTGAGGTTTTGCATGTGGGTTCGACTGTGCCGCCGTCAAGTATATATCGAAATGTGGTCGTCGGGTCGCCGGAGGTCAGACAGTCGCTGGTCTTGCCGGAGATAAGTGAGGGAAGGTGGCGGTGTCTAGATTAAGTTGAGGGAATGTGAAGGAGAAGATGAGGGAGAAAGATGGGTTCCTATTTTGTCTTATTGAAAAGAAATGGAAATCCATTATTTTTATTTTTAAAAAGGAAAGAAAAAAGAAAATAACATGAACCATGGACTTGACCCTTGATAAGAGGGATTAGTACACACCTAATTAATTACATAAGAAGATTTAAAGTTCTAGAATTTACACTTTTGTCTAACATAATTTCTAAATAGATGGTACCCATGATAGAAATTATTAATATATCCATCTCAATATTAAATCATTAATAAAATATGAAATTGGTAAATAATTATTAAAATATGTCAAATCCCTGAAATTAAGCTAATTCTAATTTCCAAAATTGAGATTTTTAGAAACCCACGATTTCGTAACCTCTTCATCTCCATCGGTTTCTCCCTCTTCACCGCTGAAACTGTAAGGTTTCTCCACCTTCAAGGTTCTCGTCGCGTTTCTCAAGAGATTTCTCCGACAGGTGTTTCTCCATTCTTTCCAGAAGATATCTTCAACGGCCTCTGTCGCATTTCATAGAGCAACATCATCACGCTTCCTTCATCTCCAGCGACTACGTCGACCCATTACACTGTAAGTTCTAATTTCATCTTCTTCCTCCATCGCATGAGAAATCCAGTCCGTCATGTCCCCTTATACCGTATTTTATGCTATATTTAGGTTTCAATTTTGCTCAGAATCGAGGTATATAGTTCTTATTGTATATGCTCAATTTAGGTTTTCATTTTTTGATAGAATATGTTGCTCTCTGGTTCCATTATCTCTTGCTATCTGCTATTATCCTTTATAACAGTGTATATTGGAGTATATATAATATATTGGTACTGATTAGGATATATAATATATATCTAGATTAAAGTATCTTCATATATACCAGTGAAAAAATTTCCATGGAAAATGTATTAGGATATATAATATATCTCTAGTTTACAGAGGACTTTCGGTATTACATTGGTATATACGAGTATATTTTTCTTTATTCGTTAGTTCTGAGTAACGTATGTATGGTGATGTATAGTGTTTAGATAAGAATATATATTATATCTCAAGATTTATGTATCTCGATATATACAGATAGTGATTTAAAGTTAAAAATCTATTGGATATATAACATTAATGATTTACATCAATACATGCGGATATATTTTATATCTCATAAGGTTTAGTCTATGTTATATCGGATATATTATATATTCAATATATTATACTTTATACCATGTCTTATAGGACTTCATATTGGCTTTCAGCTAGGATTGTTTGTCCTGTAATGAGCCTTTACTATTTTATATGTTTTAGATGGATATATATTAGTTCAATTACGTTAACATGTCAGGTGCAAAGGGCTACCAAAACAAAAGGAAAGAAGAATAAGTAATAGGTTACTTAACCATTTTGAAACATTGTAGTACCGTGCACCATAGCAGAAATCGAAGGGAAGGTGTTCGTAGCACCGTAGCAGACGACAAGGATGTTGTGCTGGGCAGTGAATGAAGAAGAAAAACGGAAGAAAACGGGATACCTTGGACGTGAAGGAAGAAGAAAATCAGAAACAATGGAGGATAGATGAAATAAATCTTTTTTGAGGGATTTGGAGGAGAGAATTAAGGAATTTGAATTGACAATTACTATGGGGCCCACATTTATTAAAGGATTGTGATATTAATTTATGGAAATAACAATTTTATATTTCAAAAAATCAAAATCCCTTTAAATGAAAATGCAATCAGTAGGGGTAAATTCAGAATTAAATTAAAATTCTACCTGCAGAAATCTAAAAGTGTAAATTTATAAAAAATTTAGACATTTACGTAAATAAGTTTCTAAAATGGCCCCTGAAGATATTATCTCTTGATCAAATCGTGAACTGGACCATATCCTTTAACATTATTTATTATTATTTTTTGTGAAATTTTTCATTTTGTGATTAATAATCTCTCTCTGTTTACTATTCTATGTGTTTCATGAATTATGTTGGATTATGATCGGAGATGAGTTGTGCGCAAAGACGACGATTGTGGGGACCAAAAGAATTTGAAGGACGGAGAAAAGACAAAGGGAAGCTAAATATGTGAATTTGGTATTATCTATTATTTGAAATTTGTGTAATATTATAAATCTCATGCATATTTGATTTGACTTTTTAACAAGTATGGTTCTTAATATTGAATTTGAAAAATTTTGGACGGACTTGTTCCAAAATACATGCTAAGTTGATTTGCCTATTTTATTAAATTTTAGATTAATTTTCCATACGCTACATAATTTTTAAATAGGTTGGTTTTTCGGCCTATATTATGAGTGTAAAGTTTAATATATATATTTAAGTACCTTACGAAGATTTAACAATTTTTAATTTATATCATCATCATAGTTTGAACATTATATTTATTGATAATTAGTGTATAAGTGTTTTATGCATGGGCTAAAGTGAATAATTTCTTTGTTATCTTATTTGTAAAATCTGCAATGATTTATGATAATTTCTTTTAGTACCAATTATTTATGTAATTGAAATATTTACTACCGTAGTTTTAAGATGCAGCTTGAAATTGTTTAGAAAAAGAAATAAGGTAACGGAGCATCTCAATTTAAGTAATTTAAGTTTGACTTCATATCTTAAATGATTGTGGTTATTGAGATTTTTAATTGGTCATGAGTTTTCATTAAAATGAAAATTATTTTATTCATGTTAATTTGAAATATAATTTCCTTATTCTCGTTGGAAATAGGAAATGTGGTGTAAAACTGTTTGTCATAAAAATGATGATGACTATTAAGATCTTCCTATTAGTGATTTAAGATATTAATGGACTATAGTTGAATATATAGTCATATTGAAGAAATAAAATTATTAATTACAAATAATTTATTATGAGCATGACTATGAAAATGAATAAATTGTATGTCAAATAGTGAATAATGATTGCGAAATTTATTTCCTTTTGAAGTTATTTGCTATTATATAAGATTCATAATATTTAGTATAATTAAATGTGGAAAACATGAACTTATATGATTGGCTAATTATTGGTGTGTATCTGGTATTATTTAACGATGTGATATTGCTATTATTTAGCAAAGTATGAAAAATATATCTTCTTGGTGAAGTTTATTGACATGTCTGTGAGAAATTAAATTAATTATTGACTTAATAATTAATTTGAGATGTTATGAGAATGATTGTGTGAAATTAAATTCTCTTACTCACTTTTTGGTTGAAAATTCAAATAAGACAGATGTTCAATCTATATGCATATATCTTATAGATGAGGTAGACTTAATAGAGTTACCTAAAGGAAGTGAACATATTATGTGTAAATGAATTATTAAAGAACTATACCAGTTGGTTCAATAAAAATTCATAGAAGCTGTATACATCAATTGGATGTAAAAAAATAGTATTTCTTGATGGTAATATAGAGGAGATTTTCATTGCAACTTCAAAGTTTTGTGGTTATTGGTCAAGAGAATAAGATATGCAAGTTTTAAAATTCTCTTTAGCACTAAATAAGCTACTAAAATACTTTAGGAGCTTATTTAATCAAAGTTGTTTGAAGTTGATTATGTGATTACATGTTTATATGTTGATGGAATCTACCTTTAGAGCTGATTGTGAGATTACATGTTTGTATGTCGATTTAGCTCATGTAACTCTTGTGTTAAGATAAGTAAATATGGTAGTGTGTTCTTCCTATGTTAATCACACTATATTGAGAGGATGCTAAATAAATTTGATTGTAAGAACGTTTTATGATATCAACATGAGTCTTAAGAAAATAAGGTTGATAGTGTATCTCAATCTGGATATGCAAAAAAAAAAAGGTAGTCTTCATGTTTCAATGAACAATACTGTAGTAGAAATTGCTTATCGCAAGTGTACGAGTCAAGTTTTAATAAAGTGGTAAGTCAAATACCGATATTGTCTTCTAGATTGGGTTTCAAGATCACTCAACTACCACATAGACAATCGCTTAATTTTATTTAGATAATCAAAATCAAATTGGAAAATATAATCAAAGAAAATAAACATGCAATAACAAAGATAAAAGCAATGAGGAGAAAGGCCCTAGGGAATTGATTTCACCAATTGAATTTATGAACCAACTACTTAATTAATCAAGATTGAATTAATTATTAATTCTATAGGTTAAGAACTCTTAAATCTCAACTGCCTCTCCCGAGCGCAAACTAATTCTCCTTACCAATTATGAAACCAATATCCTTCTCTAGTTTCTATAACAAGTAAAAGCTTTATCGTACAAGTATTTTAACGACTTCTAAAGAACTTCTAAATCTCCCGATCTTAAAACCCCTTTAGTTATGCATCCCAGTTCGAACTGTAAACCACTTCTCCCGAGCGTAAGATTTCAAGTCTAAAATCAATAATCAATCTATGGCCAGTGGATTCAAGGCATTAAGCATAGAGAAGCATAAGTAGAACATTCATAAACATTCAGTCAAGAAAACTAAACAATCAATGCATAAAGTTCAATTGCTACATCAATTCTTAAGATAAGAGGTTTAGCTTCTCATATTCAATGGAAAACAATAAAATCACAATGAGAAGTCCATAACAAAACTAGAAAAACTAAGAGAAAGTAGAAGAAACTATGTCCCGCATGTCAATCGTCCATTCCCAAAGCGACCTCCACGATCCCGAGCCTTGAAAATTACTTTTCTAAGCTCTCCAATGATCTCCTTGCCCTCCAAATTAGCCAAAAAGGCAAACTGCCAAAAAACCTCTCCCAAACTCCTCTATCTCGGCGGCTGCACAACCCTATTTTTATAAAAAGTTGTCACGGCAGCGCCATGACGCTACACACAGGGCCATGGCGCTACACTATTCACAAACGCGAAATTTAAACTTCGGAGCGCTTGTTATTCCATCTTGGTCACTTTGATTTCGATTTTTCTCTCATTTTGACCCAAATAAGTCTCGTTTCCTCCCAATACTTTATTCCTGAAAAATATATTTTATGTGCTTAAATTTGTCGTGAAGAAACGAAAACTAACAAATAATTTCAATATAAATCTCATGAAATGTAGCTGACAAAGTGAGCTATCAAATACTAGACTTGATATTGCGCATATACTATGGGTAGATTGAGTAGATATAGTCACAATCCTGGTAAAGACCATTGGACTGTTTTTCATCGTTTGGATTAATGTTTAAACTTTAAGTTTCATTATGTGTTAGAAAATTACTGCGATGCAATCAGTGTTATATATAAAGATGAGATGTCCACTACTGAATATGTATTTTCTTTAAATGGAGAAACAATATTTCATGAAAATTAGAAAATTGCTATAATGATTATTCTACTATACTTATGTGTAGTTGTATATGAATAATTTTTATTTCATGAAATATATTATGATTGTGGAGGAAGTTGTAGGGGTGTTCATCATACCCCGAAAAACCGTTCTGACCGATCGAAACCGACCGAACCGTGTCGGTTCGATCAGTTTCAACAACAGGTCGGTTCTTTTGTAAAATCGATCAATCAGTCGGTTGGTGGTTCCAGATGAAGAAAAATCAATCGACCGATCGACCGACTTTTTCATTTGTATAGGTGTAGATTGGGGAAGATGTTGCGTTCTTTAGGGTGGTTTGGAGAAAAAACTAAGGGTGCACATGGATCTTGTTCTCTTGTGCACAAATTCTCTCCTTTCTCAATGAAGCATACATCTCAAATTACAAAACCAAGATTTTAAATATCGATGTCGATAGAAATGTCAAGGTCTCAAGTTCATAAAAATATTGATAAAATGTCGACGTCCATGAATAACGATGTGTTTTTTACTCTATGTTCGCCCGTCGTCGTTTTCACTCGCCTCCCACCACTGCCGCTTCTTGCCGACTCCGGTTGCAACTATTCACCTTCCGCCTTCTCTGCTCCTTGCCTGTTACCACCATTGAGAAATAAACTTAAGAATTGGAGAACTCATAAGTAATAATGAACCAACTGCAAAAAGCAACTAGCAGCAGTAATTGGGGTTGTTCTTTCCAGCCGATTTAATGCTTAATTAAATACTAGTATATTGATTAACTTTGTATACAATAAACTCCATTTGATTTTTCGTTTTTGTTTTTGCTTCAATTCGTTGAATTTCTTATAACAAACTAAAATGTGGGGCCACAAACTCCAGCGTCACAGTAGATTTTCGAGGCTTGACAGTGACAGTGCACGACTCCAGACCTTCTTCTCCACGAACTCCGGTGACCAACGACGTGCGACCCAAATTCGGTAACAATCTTCGACGAGCAGTGGTGCAGATTTATACGACCATCGATCTCCACGAGCAGTAGTGACCTTAGAACAGCAGCTGACAACCCAATCGGACCCAAGACGGTTTCTTCCTTCTGCCCAGATCTACGGCGGCTCAATGATTTTGTATTTCGAACAGAAAGTATATGTTCGGTATATATTTAGGTATATGAAGTATATATTGGGTATATGTTTCTATTTATTAAATCATGTATATGGTAGTATATGTTGGGTATATTATCAAGTATATGTTGGGTATATGTAATACATTGGGGGTATATATCATATTGTAACCTCCATAAAAAATATATAATATATAACCTACTAGATTTGTATATAACAATGAAAAATATATATTATATAACATTTTGGAGGAGTATATGTTTATCATACATTATAATGTAAGATTAAAATGAAAAATATATTATGTAATTGTCGTTGGAATATATTATAAAATCTAATTGTTTAATATATACTAATAAGAAGTATATATTATATAATATTTTGGATGAGTATATCTTTATCCTACTATTCGTTGGAAAAAATAGAAATTGGAAAACAAAAAATAATGAGGGGAAGAAGATAATTAAAATGTGGAAAAAAATATTTTAGAGGAGTAGATGTTTATCCTGCTATCAAAAAATAAGGCACGAAAAAAAAACCTCCACTTACATGAAGTTCAGGTGGTAAAGCATTCAGGTGAGGATGATGGACTTTGGATGAATGGGTAAATTACTTTACATGGAAATTGAAATGGAATGAGTTGACAGATTCTGGCGAAGTCCGATAATGGGGAAGATTTATTTTGTTATAAAAATGGAATGATTTAGAGTATACTATTGAAGAGAAAACTTAGTAAAATAAATGAGTTTGGGCTCACGAGGGATTAATGTTTGAAAATCTAAATATGTTATATTTAAAATGGAAAATTAAAAATGGGAAACATTTAATTAAAAAATAAAATGTAAACTCAAACTCTATACAGACTGCAAGCATAGAAATAACAATTAAAGTCTGATCCATCAATTTTGATGATAATGAAAAAGCAAATCATCGTATCTTTTAACTTAAGTTTCTAAGAGTAACAACACAGCAACTTTGGTTTCACAAATAATAAATAAATAAAAACAGTAGCTTCCTGTAATTTTCCAATCGTAAATTCATTCCCAGTCGCCAAAAGCAAACTGTCGCTTTACTTCAACTATTCAAAATCTCTGATTTATTTGTGATGGAAAGCTAGAATAGTTACGCAAAAATGTACCTGGCAGTTTTATACTATTAAATTTATGAGAGAAGAACCATGAAAGTATCTAAAATTTATATCCAAAATTATTATGGGCATGAAAATTTTTCGAATTTACATCAAATAGAGGACAGCTTGCCATAGTATGATGACTGCATTAAATAAATAATTTTTCCACGTGTAAGGGATACCCGTCTTAAAGATTGGGTTTTTGGGTTAAATAGTCATTTTATCAAGGCAGTATTATTTTTTACTCTATGTTTTGTAATCTTTACTGAGATACCAAATTACTTTTACTACCATTTCACTCATTTTGTAGATCTCTCTTATTCCCTCCCTTTAACTCTTTTTCCATAATTTTTTTATCTCTCTATTTTTTCATAATTTTTTTTCTCCCATTTTCAATTGATCCATTCTTTCTAAGTTTCTCTTTTCCTTATCTTATTTATTTTTTTTAACCAGCAACCTTTATGATTGCAGTGGCATTCAATGGCCGCTGACACGTGCCGAGGAGAGAGGAGAGAGGAGAGAGGAGAGAGAAGAGAGAAGAGGGAAGAGAGAAGAGAGAAGAGAGAAGAGAGAGAGGGACGGAGCAAGAGTAAGAGAACGAGAGGAAGAGAGAGAGAGCGAGAGACTGAGATAACAAGAGGGGGAGAGAGAGAGGAAGAGAACGAGAGGGAGGGAGAGAGATTTCCTATTTTGAAGTGATTAGTTGAAATAGTTAAGGAAAAGAAAAAATAATTAAACAAATTTAGATTAAATTTCAAATTTGAATAAGAATAAAAAGATTGAAGAGAGATTGAGATTCTATTTTCCTTAATTCCAATTTTCAAATTTTTAATTAAAAGAAATCTTTAATCTCTAAATGATTTGTTAATTTGACTAATTGATTTATTTACTTAGTTATATTTCATTTAATCTTGTTTATGATTTCATTTAAATTAATCAAATTTTATTATTACTATTATTATTTAGATAAACAACATTTTATTTCAAATATTTGAAATTATTCACTTTATGAATCGATAAAAATTTAGGAATTTTATTCATTTTATAAATAAATTTTTAAGAATTAAATTATTTGACCAAATAAATTAATTAATGGGTTATTGAAATTTAATTAAAATTTATGTAAGATTTTTTCTTTTCCTTAAGAACTAATCAAATAGGAAATCTCTTCGATCTTTCCCTCTCGTTCTCTTCCTCTCGCTCCCTCTCTCCTCCTCTAGCTCTCTCTCTCTCTCCCTCCGTCCCTCTCTTCTCTCTTCTCTATCGGTGTATTTTGATAGATTATTGCCTTCCCTATTCCTCTCCTAAGCCATCTTCTCTAGCGAACAATCTCTCTCATCGACTTTGATGCACGCGTCGATGACTATTGAACGTCACTAGAATCATGAAAGCTGCTGGTTGAAAAAAAAAATAAAATATAAGAAGGAATAGAGAAATCCCAAAAAAATTTTAAACAAAATGAGAGAAAAATACTCATATCGTTGCAAAATAGAGGAAAAGAGAAAGAATGAAGAAAGAGAAGAAAAGAAGGAGAGAAAACAAAGAAAAAATGGGTTAATGAAAAATGAGAGAGAAAAAAGAAATCAAGAAAAAGAGAGGAAAAATGAAAAAGACGATATAATTTAATTTAAGAGAGAGAGACAGAATGAGCGAGTGTTTCAAAGGAGGGAACTCTAAAATGAAAAGGGCGGAGCATCAACAATTGGGATAACGAGATATATATATATATATATTTTAATTGTTTGTTGTTCAAACGGCTTTTGGTTAACTCAAGCTAAATATTTCTCTTATGAGTGAAACCTCAGCCTCATCATTAGGCTGGGTCGGGCCGGCCCAGCCCAAAGAAGTAATGGCCCAAGCTTGGCCTAGGCCCAAGCCTTTCGGGCCTCAAGTATTGTTTGGGCCGGGCTTGGGCCGGCCCAACCACTCAAACCTAGGCTCATAGCCCAATCCATGGGCCTAAGTTGTTGAGCCAAAGTTGGATCGGCCCTTTGGATTGGGTTTGGATCGGCCCGTATATTAATATATTTTTAATTATCAAATTTTAAATTTTAAATAATTTCCAAACTAAGTTTTTTATTTTTAAATTGTAGAATATCTGTTTTTATATAATTTTTGGTACATTTTTTTGTTATTTTTATAATGTTACTAATAAATTTTATTATGTCATATTTTATAAATTCAAGTTGCCTTATTTTAAAAAATTATATTTTTTATTTTTAAAAATTAAATTTATATCTTTTTACAAGAGAAATTAAAAATTTAAACACTCTGAATTGAAACTTGAGAGGATTTGAGATTGAGAATTAGAATTAGAATTTGAGTGAAGAAAAAGAAAAGAAGGTTGATATTTATAAGAAAATTTTGTATTAAAAAATTTTAAAAATTACAACCTAATATTAGATATATTTAAAATAATTTTAAATTTTGAATTTGAGAAATTGGAGAGTTTACTCGTAATATGATTTAAATGAGATATTGGGGAGTGGTAGAATATATGTACCTATTTAGTAGGGGGAAACAAAAGATCCTATAGCTTACCATATCTAATTTATTTTTATAATAAATAAATAATAAAATAATATATTAATATTATATAATATAAATATTAATAAATATTGGATCGGGCTTTTGGGCCTACAGGCCAATCCAAATACGGCTCAAACGTGCTGGCCCACGGGCCGGCCCAAATTAAAAAATGAATATCCATATCCAATCCAATTAATAAAAGGGTTGGATTGGACCGGGCCGGTCAAACGTTGACCTTGGATCAGACTTGGGCTGGGCCTGGGCCGGCCTTTAGGCCTCGGGCCCGATGATGAGGCTGAGTGAAACCTAAGTTTCATGGTTGTGATCGACTTAAATAAATTTGCATTTCTTTTTAGAATTTTCTATGGTGGTGACATGTTACATATTAATCTATAGTTTTTTCATATTTACTTAATTTTGATTGTGTCATCTTATTATTAAAATGTTCATTATTATAACTCATTAGATTTATATGTATTAGATTTATATGTATATGTATGTTATATATATATATATATATATATATATATATATATATATATATATATTAATTAGTATAGCATGTGAAGGTGGAGATTCGAATTCTCAATCTCATGATTAGATATATGTACTTTAACCCACTAAACTATGTTCTAGTTGACAACTTATAAGTATACGGGTCGTTTCAACGTAAAAAATAGTTATTAGTCTGTTTAACTAGTCTCATTCATTTTTTTGAGCATTTGGTATACAGTCTAAGATTGGATTTCAAAATTCCATTCTCATACAATCCAAACAAACACACCTTAGCCCTAGCAATCTTAATCCAAGGCCTTGGATTCTGAAACTTCATTGTCACCCCAAGATCATTTTTATGCATCAAAATCCGAATATGATTATTCTCAAACTTTCTATTCCCAAACTTGTTATTACAATATCAACATAACAAACGCCTCCATAGCAGTAAAATCTTAGAGCTAAATTGAGTAATATCAAATTCTCAAAATTAAAGTTCTGCTCCATCAAAAATATGTATGGCACATGCCAATACAAGAAGTAGCAAGAAAAAACCCCTTCTCTTCTCTCTTCTCTCTCCCAAAGAAGCTACAGATCCAATGTCTTTTCTTAAAAGCTACCAGATCAAATTCTGAACAGCACCCCCTTCTCTCTCTCTTTGAAAAGCTACCAAATCAAATTTCAAACTGTCAAAGAAAAGAAGCCTCTAACAGTTTCGAATAGCTATTGCTAACACTCACGATAGGCGCTATCACTCGGATCAATTCCACAACGCTCACACGAACTGTTGGCTTGAAACCCCTTCTCTTCTCTTTCTCCCTCTCTCTAAAAAGCCACTATATCAAATTTTGAAAGGCCGAAGAACAGAAGCTGAAGACAATTTCTAAAAAGCTATCGAGCTTTCGTTATCGCGTAAGATCCTATTATGTTTCTATCACTTGAATTCTATCACTATCACCATTGCTTGGATTCTATTCTAGTGCTTATCGCCCGAGTCCTATTCGATCACTCTCGCTCGAATCTCATCTCACTCTCACTTGAATCTGGGAAGGTTGTTAAATTCAGCATAGAGGTTTGGAAATCGAGTTCTACACTATGGGTTCAGGTTCAAGGAACACATTGAAAATAGAGACAGCCCATATAAGGTCGTTAAAGTCGACATAGAGGCATATGAGGTTGGAGGCGATGGAGACAATGTGGAACTCAGATGATAGAATGAGAGGCTTGTATTTGACAACGGAAAAATATTTAGAGAATGAGAATGCCTAACTTTGATTTGTCTAAATGAGCAAAGAGAGAAAAAAATCACTCAAAACAAACCTGATCAGCATACAGTAGGGCTAAGACACAAGACACAAGGGAAGGGACAACGAGCTAGGGATGAGGGGTCCTCGTTTCACATCCAGACAGTGACTAGAGGGAGAAATGTGAAGGTGGGGAAAGGAGAATTAGTGGAGAAGTGCAAATGCATAATTTCACGATGACGTCAGCAACAAAGTGTTCTTTCCTAGACAAATAAAGGCTCCAACTCGGATCATAGATTTCAACATCCAAGTCTCTTGCCACTGTGCCAACACTTAAAGGTGCAACGTAAGCAAAAAGTGTTAGAGAAACAGGTTTTTAAAAAACCAGACGTTTTTCATTAAGGCATAAAAAATTTAAATCAGTCAAACTTTTCTAAATATCAAATCAATTTTAAACAAATAATAAGATTTAAGCCCTCTAAGTAACGCTATTAGAAAACAAACTAACCTTTGATTATATATTGTACTTACCCTAAAGCAATTATACATTTACATTCAAGACCAAATGGGACCAGGCATGCCACGTCTTTTAAGTATAGTTTAGTAATTAAAACATCGACATCTCCGCTTCTTAAACAATAAGAAGTTCGAATCTCCGTATTGGATTTACCGATATTCTAAAAGAAAAAACAGAGAAAGAATTGGAATCATCTTCTTTAGCGAATCTTATTCAGCTCTATATTTCTTCTTAATGAGCACATATAACTTTCCACCACTCTGCAAATATAAACTCTGATCCTCGTGTAACAATTTCATCTAAATCTGCTGCTTTATGACCACTAATTAATTGCACACAATACAGCAGACAGCAGACGCATCCCTAAAAAACTAACAAATCAAAAATGGAATTTTCAACCTCTACTTCCTCTGCAACTTGTACATTACAAAGGAACCAGCCAGCCCCTCCCCCTCAAAAAAAGGTATAAAATTATCATAAAAGACGATGAAGAGAAGACCAAATTACATTACACTGTGTTTTGCTCGTAACATTTCACATGCTTGCAGGTTGCTCGGCCAACCACTTCCACACTTTCATTAGCCCGGTCCCGTCACCAGTAAAGAAGATGCCGCCTGGACCAGCCTGGATTGATCTAATTTCTTCCTTGGAAAATATTTTACCCCTCTCTGAGAATCTATCAGCAACAATACAGTTCAAATTGGTACCGGTTAACAAAACTGAAAACATTATTGTCAACATGTATTAAGAGAAACAAAACCAAGAATCCAGAACCAAATAAAGAAGTTTAGTTGAACCATGAGTGTAAGAAAGCTCACGATGGCAAATCGAAAAGGCGAACTGAGTTGTCATTGCACGAACATAACAAAACAGGCTTGCCATCTAAATCGTGCATCCCACAGAGGGTAAGCAGACCCTGCAACATTACATCACATAAATGAATTGAACATGTTGATTGAATAGTCCGAATGAAATCATTCCATTATATGATCTAAAAATGAATTTCGTTGCAACTGTAACCTAAGGCAGCCTATAATTTCTGAGGTCTGAAATTTTCCCCCTTTATGGGGAAATATTTCCCACTTTTAATAGATGATACTTTATATGTGCCAATGCTATACTATTAGCCAATCCTAACTCTAAATTCTTGGCTAACACTAAAGTCAAATCAATTCCGTCTGAGTGTAATTCTAAAAATTGCTCATAAAATTAGGAAGATGCATCTGAATTTAAGAATAGTCCAGGCAACATACCAAAAATGACAACTTTTTTTGGATCAAATAAAAGTGATTGACACATCTTTTATTTTAAGCACTTATCAACCAATTTTTTAGTAATCATGTTCGATGCTTAAACTACAAGAGTGTCAATCACTTTAACGTCATTTTTTGGATAATATTTTGTCAAGTATTTCTTCAAAAACAGTTCTACAATCCGATTTGTAAAAATTTTTTATTTATCACCAAATACCGTAGATTTTTAAAAAATTGCTGTTAATTATCTAAAATAACTAAAGAAACTATACTAAACAGTAAACCCACGCTAAATTAATAATTCTTCTAGAAGTGTTTGTAGAAACAGTTTGTTGAGTTCAACATGTGAGGATGCGAATTGGAACCTCCGACCTTTTGGTCAAGTGAAGCTAGGCTTAGGTTGGCATTTTTTATTTATTTAAAAAGCACTCTTTATTTCAAAAGTTAGGTAAAACACACTATAAAAATGCAATGCGGCAATAAGAAAGTATATGAACTTAGTCTCCTTGGCCTTTCAGAGGTTTCCTTATTCTCATCCTTTGTACACTTTCTTTAGTAATGAAAATTGTGCCTTATCTAAAAAAATAATATTAACCAAACAGAAAACCACAAACATACATGGTCTTCTTTGTGAGTGTAAGTTACTTCCAAGTTTCCACTTTCCGTAGCAGCCCAAACCTGCAGGCAAGACAAGTTGAACCGTTGCATAATTTTTTAGTCCAGAAAAATACAGTATCAAACTAGCACCTTCATGTATAGACACTCAGCATGTAAATGAGTTCAACCTTTATGGTCTTGTCTAGTGAACATGACAAAAGGAACTGCTCCCAGCAAAGTACAGACATTACCACTGACGTATGATCAGTCAGTGTCTGTAAGCACTGCAAAGATTCTAGACTCCATACCTAAAATAAAGGAGAAAGAATCAAAATTGTAAAAACAAATTGAAGTAGAGAAAAGATAACACATACTAGAGTTCAACTCACTTTAATAGAATGATCCATGGAACCAGAGTAGAGTCTATTAGCTCCCACAACTAAAGAAACAACAGGAAGAGTGTGGCCGTTGAGTGATGCAGCTGGCTCAAAGGAGTTGGTTGCAACATTAAATTTCCATGCCAATATAGACCCATCCTGTGTACAGAAGAGTAAAAATTAAAATTTAACTTGGAAGACTGTAACCCCTTATCGAAGTGAAATCAATTAAAATATGAGAAGGAACCATATCCATACAAATATGAGGAGCATAGAGAAAATAAGAGGCTACAGCCTTACAACTTAAGAGGTCATAGCAGCACGGAACATTAAAAAGCTATAAGTTTATAATTTATTTTAAGAAACAACTTTAATTAACAATGAAAAAGATACAAAAAGAGGATAAAACATCCTCAAAGAAACGAAGAAGCTTGGACAAAACTATTCCAATATGCACAATTTAGAAAAGGAGGAAAACTACAAAAATCTTTATATATTTTGAAACAAAAACATTAACCCTCCCCAAAATGATTCTATCATATACAAAGAGTCTCCCAATGCTTCTCTATTTCTTTTCATCCATAGTTCCCATCCCAAACAAGAGCTTTAATATCATTGATCCACAATTCACCTTTTTCCTTTTAAGGGAATACTGAGATGAAAAAGCCGCAAATTTGTCAATCAATATCATTTAGTGTTCCTTGGTTGGGGGTTTCCTCTGCCCCAGCCCTTAGGCTGCTCTTTGTTTATACTACATATGTTTCAGGTTTCTTATAAAAAAAATAATAAAAATAAAAATACATATATAATTTATTGATAAAACACCCAACAAACAAGAATTTGGATTATGGAGATGAGTTCATCGCTTAAATTCTCAAAGTTACAATTCAGAATTAACAAGATTACCTGTGTACCAGCAAAGAGCAAATCATTACCCACAACAAGGGCATAAACTAGGCCAACGGGTCCGCTAAGACTCAGATCAGCTGAAGTCTGAATGTTCCATGCCTTTAAACCATATGAAAATGTCCAAGTTAGTTCACGTCACCGTACATTGGCAATGACATTAACGCATATCCTTAACAGGAAAAATATATATATATCTTTTAAAGTATATCCAGTAGGCTAAAACACGGTCAAAGTTTATCTTTTGTGTACAATAAACACAGCTATAGGCTACAGCTCGTCATTCAATAGAAGTTCATATAAGATGGATTCCATTTCACCTTAACAAGATGAGGTATGCCAACAAATACCCAAGGGCCTTCAGCAATCATGGAACCAACTTCTCCACCAAGATTAATAACGGCCATGCACTGCAAAGAAATGCAAGAAAATTAAGAAAACTTGTCATAGTACTAACTCTATATCATGTCAAAGTCAAAAAAAATTAGTAACTGAGAAAAGCAACGTTTGGAAACCCTAAAATGACTAATGGAGTAAGTTACTCAGAACTGTAAGAACAAATTAAAAGCATCATCAGCTTGACTTCAGAACTTAAGATGTGAGATTAATCTTAAGAGCTTTAGCCCTCCGAAGATGTGATATTAAACCGGTAGGCTAAAGCACAATTACTATTTTCCTTATTAAGCTCATCCAAAGTTTTGAACACGTGACCTTTAAGTATGAGTTACTCGAAAACCACATGCCTCTGCCAATGGGCCCCCCTTGGGGGCTAGATGGTTCTATAAAATCACTTAGCGGGATTAGGAAACTGAAAAATAAATCCTCAAATAAACAAGTCATTGGAAACCATCTTATATAGGGCTTCTTATGAGCTTCTTAGTGTTCCTGAAAATAACCAGCATTTTGACCATGGAAAAAACAAGGGGGCATTGCAACGAGAGACTTAAAAGGGGCAAGTCTGCCATCGTTGAAAAAAAAGCTTTTCCTTTACTCATGAGACACCTACCTCCTAAACTTTTCTACACCCAGGTCCAAAAAGAAAACACATGCCTAGAATTTTGTACTAAAGACAAAGCCAAATAAATTGTGGGAAATTGTTTTTTTCCTTTTATGACAAACAATTTCATTGATGGTATGAAATTACAACTGAGGGGGAGAACAATCCAAGAGAAGAGAAACTAAAATGATGGAGAAGAGGAGAGCATTTACACCAAGTAATACCAAAAAAAAAAAAAAACTATAGCATCGTAAGAACCGATCAAAAGAAATCTCCTTATCTTTAAAGAACCTCTGATTCCTTTCTTTTCAAGTAATCCAAAAGGATTACTTGGGAAATATAGTAATAGACTAATAGAGCAAYACAACATCCTAAGCCCCAAATTCTCCTAAAAATTGGAAACAGTTATATTAGTATCAATGAAAGACTCCTCCTTCCTAGCAACAGATAATTGCGAGTAAGTGTGAAGATTTCCCCTACCTACTCTAAATTCTTCCACCAAGTTACTTGCCTTCCCCCCTCCCTCTAAGAAATCCACTAAAAACATCTATGATAAAAATGCAAGCACGGAACCACCTTACATGACCTCTCCAATCGCTCCTAGCTTACCCTTCATCATCCAAGAAGAAACATCGAGGACTTAGTCTCCAGTAGTTCCTTTGAACAATACAACGACTTGGCTTTCTAAATATAGCACTATCCCGTTAATGTTCATGTAATCTCTAAGCAATAAAATTGCTCTCAATTCTGAATAAGTTCTAAAAATAACTAGCCTACACCATTTTTTATAGTAAACAAAATTTAAGTGATTATTTAGGGAAAAAAAGAGGCAAGCGTCTCAAAAGTCAAAAGAAGGATTAAAAAAGTCATCCCCAAGTGGCAGAAAATTAAAAATAAATGTCATAATTACAGAGAGCATTATGTAAGGTACTCCAAGAGAGGGAAACAAAAATGTACTCCTCCCAAAAGATTTTGTCCTCTCTTTCTGTTCCTAAGAAAATTCTTCCATTCTTTTCAAACCAAACTTCTCATAAATTAGCTCCAAAGGCATTAAGCCACAAAATGCTGGCTTTCTTTCAATAGGAGGTCTTTCACTTATATAATAGGCCTTAGTATTGTAGAGAATATTATCTTTTCTTTCAGTTTTCTAACGAAATGATTCTAATAAATATAAAAGAGGAAAGAAATAGAACTAGGATATAAGAAGAAGGTCAAGTTAATAGGTCAGTAACAAACCTGCCCGGACTGGCAGTCCCATACCCTGACAGTCTCATCTTTGCTACCAGTATAAAGCTTGTCAGACCCAGATGGAAAAGCAATCCCAGTTACAGCCTATTAAAAAATAGAAGTCACAAAAATATTAATTCCCAGACTTGCAGTGAAGCAATCTAGAACGAGACAATCATAATTCTCTGCATAAATAGTAATTCAAGTTGTAGATATATATCCACTTGCCTTCTGGTGCCCATCGAGCTGCGTTAGATGTGAGAAACTTTCCCCCAAACTCCAAGAATGCAAGTATCTACACTTGTCACCATAACTACAGGTCCCCTGAACCCAAAAATTACAGAGCTTCTCTGTCTTTCTAACTACTCTATTACCACCACCATGAACTCGTCCCCACGTGGAGCCGCCGCTAAAATTGGTACTCCGTCGGGGAGCAGATACACTGGAATCATCAGAGGCGAACCCGTGACCCCTCTTGGGGGCGGCAGCAGCAGCTCCATTCGAAGCCGCATGCGGGGGGCCATTTAATTCTCGGTGAAGAAAGTGGCACGGATGGCGATTACATTTGCCCGCCCTCCAATGGAAACAGACCTTCTGATTCCTCGCATCTCCCGAAGGCGCACCCAGCCTCTGAAAAACGCGCTTATTCCCTCCATCTACATCCATACCTTAAAATCGAAAACCCCACTCAGCTCAGTGAATAGAAATCAGAATCCTCGAAATCTTGGATGTACCCAATTGGGAGTAGAATAATCCGGAGCAGTGAGGGATCGAAGAAGAAAACTCAAGGATGTCGCAGGTGCGGGCAGGATGGAGAAGAGAGAATCTGGAGTAGGATCATGAAGTGAGAGATTTGGGGGAAAATCCGGACAGGAATTGGAATTTGGAATTGGAAGATTAAGATGGTGAAAAAACCCTAGAGTTGGAAGGAGCAGAGATTGATTTGGTAAGTCCAGTGAGTTTAGTTTTGAGCTGGAGGGGGAGAAGGAGAACGATTAACGAACGCTGTTCTGAACTGAAGGAAGCGTGAGATGTACGAGAAGGTTATATCTGTAATTTCAAACGTTCTTGGTAAAGATTTTCGCTTTTTCTTTTTCTTTTTACCTTAAAATTTTATGATTATCACAATTTTATTAATTTGATATGGACTAAATCGTCTCACGAGGTTCTGAACCCATCTCATGTAGATGCTTGCTTAGTGTCGGAAGGTCAAGAAACGAGGTTCTGAACCCAGCTCATGTAGATGCTTGCTTAGTGTCGGAAGGTCAAGAAAGTTGGCGACCTGATGATAGGAGAGCCGGCAACCGAAGCCCCACCCATTTCGAATAATTGCACTAATACTTGAACACTTGCAATCAATACAGCCAGAACCTAACTTGCATGACGCAAACCTTTTCTTGCTCGAAACAGAAGATAGGACATTAAGAGATGAACGCTATGGGAGCGACATTCAATGTGAATTCTTGAATAATCTCATTTTTTTTAGTTATTCAACTATTATTATTTTGGCATGGTAAAGTGTATTTTTTAAATTTTAAGGGAAATTTTTAAAACTTTACCCTTAAAACTTGATTTTTGGACAAGTGTTCCCTTGTAAAGTACGGTAGAAAATATAATCACGCACGTTTAAAAGATTAAAACAAAGATCTTGTTTATGCCGAGAAATGCACAAAGTCAAACCTTGGTCAAGGCCGAACTCGGTCCAAGCTCTGACTTCAGTCACAACAAGAAGACCTATACAAGAGGGCAAAATCTCCGACACTCAAATTAGTAAGTAGCTCGGACTCAATATAAGGTTTGAGGAGAAATTCGATACTTGGAATGGAAATGGGACCCTCTATTTATAGGTATAGGCTCCGACAGGCCTTATGACAGGCGGTTACCTTGGTCGGAGTTGAGATCGAACCTGTCGGGTCGCGCAGGTCGAACCCGGACAGTTTACCCAAGATGTTGCTAGTTTGATGAAAGAATTAACAGCTAAGTCTTCCACCTCGTAGGGCTGAGGTGGAGCTGCCTGGGTATTTAAACGGAGATATATCTTTTGGCGAACCATCGTCCTCCATGTGGCACTCCAATCTCCTTCCCCAAACATTGGCCCCTTCTCTGTCAGGTTCGAGATCGACCTGGCAGAGAAGTTATTTTTCGGGAAATCGGCTAACGAGTAACTTCCGAGTTCGTGGTGTAAAATATTACCGTTGGAGAACCTCGAAAACGGAACCAACAGCTGTCGCATACTCGAGTGCTTCCGCCGTTCGACCTTCTGCATGATCTGGGTCGTTGTTCTTCAGACATGTACAGCAAAGATTAAATTCCGGAATGCTATATATAGCTCGGGGTTCAGATCCACTTTTTACGCTTTTTGTGAACTTGGAGTCCGACTTGAGCAGCTCGGAACTTACCCTAGGTCGGTCTCATTCTTCTGATTTTATTTGCATTTTCTTTTTTAGATAATGTCGAGTTCTTCTAGTTCGTCTAGTAATAGTTCATCTGATAGGGTAGATTAGAGTCGGAGCCCTTCCCCTAAGAAGGCCGACTTTGTAGAAGAATTTGCAAGAATGTTAGATTCCAAACTAAAGGAGGAGATAGATACTTTTTAGGTTTTTTTATGACGATTGAGATGATAGTGATACCTCCACCTTGAGCCAGGGGTTGGAGTTCCCTTCCCAAATGTCAGAGAACTATTTTGACCCTCTTCGTAAGAGGTATAACATTCCGGACAACATTGTCCTAAGGCTTCCCAAGGAAAGGGAGCATGTTGATGACCCTCTAGAGGGGTGCGTCACTCTATACTTGAAGATGTTCGAGTATGGCTTTCGTCTGCCTGTTCATCCTTTAGTGTAGGCATTCTTGGTCCGAACTGGACTTACTCCCGCCCAGGTGGCCCCCAATGGGTGGGGTGTTGCCTTTGGTTTAGCGCTTTCATTCTAGTTGAGATGTCGTGAGGTAGAAGGGTTAGACCTCCTTAGGATCGACTAACTTTTGGCTTGTTTTGAGGGAAAACGTATCTCCAAAAAGCCCGACCGTCATTATTTATGTGCTAGAAAAGGTGCTGGAGGTATCCTTAAAGGTCCAACCTCCATAAAGAAGTGGGTAGGAAAATGGTTATATGCATCTGGAGAGTGGTTGGCCAAGGACGAGACTGACCAGCCCTTTTACAACGTCCCCTGTAGATTTTGGAACATAGGCAAGAGGTTATGTCTTCTGTTATTTCGAGTGTTGATTCTCCTCGTGCTTTAACCTATCATTTTTACTTTCGCAGTTGCCGGTAGACCTGTCCCTCGACTGTCTTAATCAACATTCGATATTTTGAAATTCTATAAGGACAAGTTCAAGAGTCGCAAGAAGGTCGGCACACTACTAACTGACAAGCTACTTCTTGCATTCAGATTGTTGGATTACAATCCGATGCTCGTTCCCTGAAAAGCTTAAAGGTCGAACTTAGAGCTAGGTAAGTCGACCTTGGACCGTCCCTTGCTTCATTTCTTGGATCATATGCTAACATCTTTTCATTCTTTCGAATCTACAACCATGGTTTGCAGATTCGTCCAAGATGTAAAACGTAAGCATCCTAGTCAAGGGCAATTGCCAGGTCGAGGCCGGAGCCAAGTCCCATCGTTGTTGACCTTCCTGCTGAGGTCAAGGTGGTGGAGACGCACAAGAAGGATGGTCCTCTGAAGGGGGCGAAAGGCCTGAAACTTCTTCTCATTAAAAAATCCTTGATGTCTCCCCTCTCTGGGAGGTCCGACGAAGATCTTCCCTAAAGAAATCCAAGAAAAAGAAAAGGAATACCGTTTCTTTCGAGGAAGTCGTTGAGGAAGTCACGACTGACGTGTGGGGTAGTTGCTTCGCCAGGCTCACTAACAACCCGGAGGCCATAATGGGTGCCACCTCCGACATCGAGATGAGGTTCAAGGTCGAACCTTCCAGCATACGAGTGAAGGAGAAGGTGATGCAAATTTCCAACTCATGCTTTGATCGCTGCTGGAGGAAAGCCTTGAAGTTCATGAGTTGTAACAACCCAGAAATCTCACGCACCTCTAGGTCACATGAACTACCCAACTAATTAGTTTTAGCCCCGATTACAACTTGCCAACTTCCTTTGAACATAAACTTATAAAATCAAGCTACAAACCTCATCAAATTAACGATAAACCAATCTCAAAAAATGCAACAACGTTCATGAACTACTTCACGAGGCAAGTTTATTATTCAAGCTAAATGATTCTAAGCAAATGGGATAAAGCTCAAATAGACACCTAACCCGAGGCATAACTAACAACAAGAAAAAATCTCCCAATTAGTCAAAGGTACATAATCTGTTTATTGGCCACAACATTAGGCCCTAACAAAAGAATTAGACTAAATAAGAAAAACTAAGCAGCCTATAGTCCTCGTTTGTCAGGTCTCCCCCGTCCCATCAGCAAGGTCACCC
>NW_019104629.1:405405-415532 GCF_001995035.1 Momordica charantia
CGATTTTCTTGTCGAAAGTAGCGTTCGGGCACTTTTGGCACCAACCCACATCTAATCTAACCCGTTACGCGTAACCCACCCCTCGTTTGAGCTGTTTTAACGTTTTCGGCACGGACCCAATTTATTTTGGTTGCTTTCGACTCGAGAACTAGGAGCGTTAGGCGTGGGTAAGTAGACAAGGCGCGTGTCCGTGTGTTAATGTGTATTAGTTGATTTTCATTGTGCTGTTTTGTGATGTTTAATATTGATTTTGATACACTATTGTGTTAGGTAACTCTCGTTTCTGTTAATCTGTATGCTTGGTGTGGTGTTGAATATTCGTCGGTATTAATGGTGGGATTTTGCATTGTTAAACTGCTGAGATTTGTTGTGGAACGATGTGTGTTTACAAAGGATGCTCATTAAAATGGGATTATTGCGATTATGCTTTCTTATGATGTGAGCGTGCTAGTACAGTTTATATAAATATTCTTTTATGATGTGAGGATGCTGGTTGAGTATATATAAACGTTTCTTTATGATGTGAGCATGCCGGTTAAGTATATATAAACGTTTCGTTATGATGTGAGCATGCTGGTTGAGTACATATAAACGTTTCTTTATGATGCGAGCGTGCTGGTCCGAGTCATATCATTTTCGTATGAGATGGGGGTGTACTAGAAGCATGTTTTCAGACCCTGTTCGCAGGATAAGGGTTTTTGTGGAGTTGGTTATGATAAGGAACGTTGGATTCTTGTGGAAAGTGAATGGGTGAGTGTCAGGGCCTTGTGTATAAATGGTCGGGGGCTGATACATCACTAATGGGGTATCGAGGCCTCGGGTAAAAACGGTCGAGGGTCGATACGCCAATATTGGGTAAAGATGAGTATCGAGGCCTCGGGTATAAATGGTTGAGGGTCGATGCGAGGAGTCTTTTGAAAGGAAAACTATTGGGGCCGTGTGTAAAAACGGTCAAGGGCCAATAGATTGTTAAGTCATCGAGGCCTTGGGTAAAAATGGTCGAGGGTCGATGCAGCAGTGTCGGGGCTCTGGGTAAAAATGGTCAGGGGCCGACACTACTCGAAAGAATTAGCTTTAGAAAGCTAGGATAGCTGTGATGAGCGTAGAGGTGCTTGAGATGTTAGGGAGCCTTGAGGTTGGTAGTTAAATCGTTCATGGTTGTGGTTATCGCCGGATCTTATAGAGCATGTCTATGTTTGATTGTATAATGTGATGAAGAGCGTGACTATGAATGTTTCATGATTTTTGAGCATGATGTTTGTGTGTTGTTGGTGAGGGCTACTTATGGAGTATATTTTTATATACTCACCCCCCCCCTTCTGGAATTATTGTTTCAGGAGGAGATTTCGTTGACGACCATGGTGATGACGTGGAGGAGACATGACGAGCGAGGACCATAGGCTGCGTAGTTACTTTTGCTTAGCTTAGGTCTAGATGGTTTATACTTTGTTGCTTGGACAACAAACTACTTGTTCCTATCTAATTAATTGGGGGGTCCCCACTTGTTGTCTACTTTGATTCAGAATAGGTGTTTATTTTAGTTTCTTCCACTCATTGAGTTTGCTTAGTTGGAATAATGAAATTGCTTTATGGAGTTGTCCACGGATGACGATTGATTGATGATCTATAGGATTGATTCTTTGGTGAATTGATGGGAGTTGAAGCTTGATTTTATGTAATTATTTCACAGGGAGATAGTTATCTCGTGTTTAGAGATAAGGTTAGACAGGTGGTTAGTTAACGTTACCTAGGAACGTGTAGAACGTTCTGGGGCGTTACAATACAAATCGTTAAGTGACATTAAATATAATTTTAGACAAATATACCCCTATAACAAATGACATATATGTACTTAATTTTAGGGATTTATTTAGTACAACAACTTGCAAAAACAGCTGACCTTAATTGTAGGGATCAACTGTAAATAATATAAATGAAGAATCAAATTTGATCCACTAAACTCTTATTTAAAAATTGATGGTCTATATTTTTTTAAATCAAGTATTTTGAAAGTACATAAATAAAAAATTATTCAAAATTTGACTAACGTTTAAAATTTAACAGTTTATAAGTTAAAATCTAAAATCTAAAATTTAAAATGTCTAGGTGGGAGGGGTAAATATGTTTATTGGGTCTACAATCCTATGAAGTCCAACCTACTTGTCATGTGAAGTTGAAGGGTTTCTTCCAATTCTTTCCATTCTTCTTTTTTTGGTTTGTCAAGTTTCTCTCAGTCCCATTCAAAGCTGCCATTTGTTCCACAATGTCGTCATCGTGCCGTCTTGCCGTCTTGCCTTCCATTCCCCCAAGCAAGCCGTCTTGTCATTTATGGATTTAAAGCCATTGTGTCGTCCGTTCAAAACTTTAGGTTCATGTTAAGGTGGTCTGTACTTCTATTTATGGGGTTAATGTCAATATCTACAATGGTCTGCACTGGTATTGCACTCCCACTTCTACATTTATGGTGAGTTGTGGTCTGCACTTGTTAAGGATCTCACATTGCCAATTGGTTTTAAGATGTAACCCCGTGACTATTAATATGGTATCAGAGCCCAAAACGCTCAAACGAGCACCCGGTCCAAAAATGGGATCCGACCAAGATCGATGAGCCAAAAGAGCCACGATCTTGAGGGGGCATGTTAACGATCCCACATTGAAAAGAAAAGGGACCTTACAATGATTTATAATAGACATTGACTACTTCTTTCATTGTCAATTGGTTTTGAGATGGAACCCATGTATATTGATATGATATCAGAACCCAAAAACGCTCAAACAAGCATCCGGTCCAAAAAATGGGATCCAGCCAAGATCGACAAGACAAAAGAGCAACGATCTTGAAGGGGCATGTTAAGGATCCCACATTGATAAAAGAAGGGACCTTACATAGGTTTATAATAGACATGGACTAGAAGTCACACTTCTATTTATGGGGTGAATGTCACTCATTCTGCATTATGAACTGATATCTA
The DNA here is from genome assembly GCF_001995035.1 of Momordica charantia. Next base: position 408,378 of record NW_019104629.1, read on the forward strand.
AGTGATTTTGAAATCGTTGTAGACACTTTTTTAGGCTCTTGTACTATCATATAAAAATGTGATTAGTACAGAATCCACTGTTGTAGAGGGGAGAACTTGGAAGGATGAGACATAATCCATCGTCGTAGGGAAGAGCTTGGAAGAATAAATGTGATACTATTAGCGATTAAAATGGGTGCCTATATTTAGTCACTACCCTAAATTCCCTTGAAATTATATCTTGGTTTAAGAGATAAATTCATAATGGGGTTTTGGTTAAATGGCCAAATTCTGGAGCGTTTTTTTTTTAATACAACATGTTGGGGAGGGGATTCGAACTCACAACTTCTTGATTGGGATTGAGGGGTTGTTAAGATTGGGATTGAGGCGTTGTTAAGAATGACCAAAATTCTATGAATAAGTTTTTCCATCCTTGCTTATTTCGTACTCATGCGAATATACATTATTGCCCCCGACATTTAAAGATGCGTAAATTAAATTATTTAAACAATTTTTTTCTCGTTCTAGCTCTTGTTGTTCTTCCTTGTTCGAATCTCGCCTAATTTTATTTGTTTTCTGTTTTTTTTTTTGTGTACTTAACTGGCTTCCTTTAACATAATTCATTAATTATAACATAATTAATTCCTACGTAACTACCCATCTACCTAAAATCATCTCCTTACTTTCATGAGAGACCTCATTATTCACTACGCCACTCCTTCCATAATTTCAACCATCTTCATTGCTCACTAGACCATGTCCAACATAAGTTCTTACTTACTTATTCTCCAACCAGTCAAGCACAAACAATCATTTATTCTATTTTCTCATTCCAAGCATTTATTGGGGTAAATGCAAAAATATGTTGTATATATAAGTTAGGTAAGACTTAAAAATATATTACAACGTAGTTGACTAATTACAGATCTTGATAGTGTAAATCAAACTAAATAGTTTTTATATGTTAGAAACACAGAAACTAAAATTGAACAAAATGAGAAATACGTGAGTTGATACGTTTATTGATCAGAATGACAGTAGCAAAAGCAACAACAAACGAATCGATCCTGATGTACACCAAAAAACTGATGAAATATAGTCAATGCACACTTCAAAAAGCTGATCAAAAGACAATTGTTCGCTCTGTACATGTTGCTAGCAGACTACAATGATTCTGTCAATAAGATACAACGACTAACTCCGATAGAACAACAACCTCGAACTAATCTAATCTGGCATAACGCTAAGACACTTTCTCAAACATAAACATGAACAATATGATAAAAGAAAACAAAGTTCTCATGAGAAGAGAAGAAACTTGAATGTAGGATGCCTGGATCACTTATAATACTTAGTATTTTTCAAATGATGAAATAAACGACTATATATAGTTGCATATATCTACAACTCCACAAACATGAATTAACTCATTTTAACACCAAAGAAAGAAACATATCCTCTAGAGAAATAAATGAAGAATGGGTAGTCAACAATTACATCATATATGTAATTAAATACATCAGTTCAAATACAAAATATAAAGAGACGCCCACAACATATTCGTGAATAAATACATGGGTTGAAGAAAACCAGTAGTAAAAAAACTATTTAAAATCTTAATAGTTACTAATTTAATTTTTAGACATTAAATTCGTAGTTACTCGATCATCTCAATCTCTTCAAATTCTAACCACCACTTTCTTTCACACATTTACAACGACATCCAACAACATCGTCCATTTCAACTATTTATATTTGAAAGAAGGTACGTAGATAGTTGGGACTAGTGGAGTCAAAACGACGTTAGATCGAACTAGGGATGAGTCAGGATCGAGCTGGGACGAGTCGGGGAAGTGGGGCACTGCAGGCCACTCGGGCCGAGAAGACAGTGTCGCAGCGCTAGGGGACAGCGTCGCGGAGTTGTCCAGATGGGGGAAGCAGGCGGACCTTCCATCCGTAGCGCTATGGTGCTGCTTCGATGTTGATAAATACTGCTGTTCGGATTTAGAGTTTTGCAGTAAAAAAAGAGTTATTTTGGAGCCGATTTGAGCCGTTTTTCAGAGGTTTTCATGGCAGTTTCAAGGGAGAGGCTCGGGCATTGGCAGAAATATTGAGGCTCATCAAGATCAACATATTCAAGGTAATTAGATTTTGATTCTTTGAGTTTTTCATTCATGTTCCCAAGTATTAATTGTGTAAAATACTTAGAAGCTAGGGTGCTTTTGTTGGGACCTCTAGGAAATATTTTGGGGACTGTTATTGTATCTAATCCTTAACAATATTAGTGAATTACCCACATCTGATTGGAAGATTGGACGTAATCCTTAGTGGTGAACCAGTATAATTTGCTGCGTCGTTTACTTGTGTTTACTGCTTTTCTTCATATTTGCATATTCTTGGTTGTATTGGATATTTTTCGTGGGAGGGGAAATTATTCAGGTCAGTTAACTTCCCAACGGATACGTAGATATAAATGGCTATATATTTTGTTTAGGATTTTGTTCTTAGATTACAAAAAAATCAAACTCAATTACAAACAAGATTGTAAGCCAAAGCGATGGTATGAAGATCAAGCGAGAATAATGGAATGAGTTAAAATGAGAATGTGAGTTGAGCGTAAAAGATAGTTGTACATATTAAAGCGAGATCTAAATGTTCACCTGGTAGAGCGAGAGCTAGATCACTAGCTAGAGTGAGATCTAGATCTTCACCCATTAGCGCGAGAGATAGTTGCCCAGTGAGAGCAAGATTTAGATCTTCACTAGTTAGATCAAGAGCTAGATCACCCGCTGGAACAAGATTATTGCCCAACTACTTCACTTGTAAGAGAAAATAGCTAGATCACAAGTTAGAGCGAATTTTCACTTGCTAGTGTAAGAGCTTGATCACTAATTTGAACAAGATTTAGATGTTTACTAGCTAGAGGGAGAGCTATAAGTTAAGCGCAATTTTATTTATTATTTTGTTATTATTATAAATCTTTAAAAGTTTAGACCATTGTTTGCTTCCCTCACAACTATGAAAGGATTGGGCAAGTATACACTAATTACCCCATTGTAGAAGGTCGTCTCCTCAGGAAATAGGCTATAAATTGATAGTGATTTCAAAATACCAACAATTAAAAATAAAAGATGCTTTGACTCTATGTGCTATATCTAAATGGCATAAAAGGAAACAGGAAACAACAACTTAGAATACAACAGATGAATTCCTAGATCGCACTTTGGAGCATCCACTCAGAGAACACAGAAGTAACATGGAGCAATAATTTGAGAATAAATCGGGGGTCAATTGGATCTATAGTTGAACATTTAGCGCCCTTAGAAAACATTTACGAGGGGCGCTAAATGTTCAACTATAGATCCATTATAGGTGATAAATCAATTGGATCGACCAAGAGAGTTTAAGACTACTAAGAACCAAGCATTTTCCCATGGTTGAGAGTGAAGAAATCATTTGAATAACGGTCTTAAAAGTATATGAGATTGTCAGGAGAATACCAAGACCAAATACCACCTTGCATACATAATTTGAGCCTGCATGATAGGGGAGTTTTCTTATCCTTATTTATCCTTTTCTCTCGTTTGAGTGTACTTTGTAATTGCTTTGTCAGATAGATTGTTAGGTTTTAGTTTTTTTTATCCAAAGTCAGTTTATGTTAGTTAGGTTAGTTTTCTTTTGTTTTAAATTTCAAAAATAAAACTATTTTCAATTGTAGATGGGATACTTTGGCTAAGATTAAGGTTTTAACAAGTTGTTTGGGTAAAATTTTGAAAAATTTGAAATTATTTTTTATGGAATGTGATAACTCTCCAAAAGAGAGTCATTTGTGCAATAATTCCATATAAATTAGCTAAGGATAGCCATACTAACACCCACTCTACACTGATTTTGTGCAAATAATGTTTCAAATTCGCTAACATCCCTACATTTGCATATGATGCTGAGAGTTATGAGGAATGGCCTAATTTCGAATGTTTTGTTGCAGCATTGTTGATGCTGCAGCATCGTAGTCAAAAAGGTAGAAAAAAATAGAGTTGAAATTTACAGCTTTTACCCGAAAATTACTACAGTAAAACGAAAAACTACTTGTTATGCTGAGCTGGGGTCCACTTTATCATTTGTGTTGCCCTAAAATCAAGAGGGGTATAAAAGCTTGCAATTAGGGTTGCCTCCAAGAATAATCCAAGATTCTCCATCTCATCACTTCACTCTCAGCTCAAGAAAACTCTTAAGAAACCGTTAAAGAAGATAACAAAGAGAGAAGGGTTACTGCTATTATGCATTTTCTTCTTCTTTTGCACTCTTTAATGCACGAGTTTTGTATTTTCTTCTTCCATTTTCTTGTATGACATTGAGTAGTTAAGTTTATTTGTAAGGGGGAGGATGTTGTGAACTTGTTATTGGGCTATAAACTTTGCTTTGCCTTTAATGATGATATATTTACTGAGTTGAAGTTGTTTTTAACGTTTTATTTTTAGTGTGCTTGGCCAACGTATTGGAATATCTTCTTATTAACTCTTGGAAAATTGTAATAGGATGTGTTTGGCTTCAACTCGTGCTAGATCTACTTGAGTTTAGAATGTGGGTACTTAGGAATAAGGCTCACCTAGCAAGGTTATAAACTGAGTATATATGCTGTCAAGTTTGTCTAAAAACATGAATAGCAGAAAATCTGGAAATCTGGAAAGATTTCGTGTCTGTTTGGCCAGTATATCAACATCGTTAATGTTGCAGCATCGTTAGAGTAGCCTACAAAAAGTGACATAAACTCTTCCCCCTTACCCTCTTAAATATCAGTAATTAACCTCTTGTTTGCATATTTTCATTTAATCGATTTGGTTTTGCTTGGTTCTGACTTGTTTTTACTCGGCAGATCATATATGTACTATTTTATTTGAGTTCCTTTAGTTTTCTTATCTAAAACATTTTTGTTAATTTGTTTATTTTCTTAAGTAATTGTTGAACTGTTTAGTTATCAATCCTTGTGGAGACTATCTTTTTATCACTTGCTACAACAATTGTGTACACTTGAACAAAGAGTTCTAAACCATAATCAACAAGTTTTTAACGCTGTTGCCGGGGATTGATTTTACTTTGCACTTCACAATTTTGCTTGAGAAAATTTGCGCTAGAAAGGTTTCTTTTAACTACTGTTTAGTGAATCTTGAAGGTGGACGCAGGATATACAATGATTGGAATATCTACTTGACAACGAGCTAGAGCGCACTTTCCATCAAAGAAGAAGAGCACAACGTAGACAACAAGTAGAGGCTGAGCAAATGAATCAACATCCAAAAAATTCTAACCTAGAGATTAAAAGATCTAAAAGTTGAAGGAACTAATAGAATAAAGATGGTTGTACTAGTAGCTATTCCTCCTCTTAATGCCATTTTGTTGGCCAATGATGGAGATAAGGCTATCAGGACCTATGTTGCTCCTGCATTTCATGGTTTTCATCCGGTTATAGCAGAACTAGAAATAGAGGCTGAAAGGTTGGAGTTGAAACCTGTCATGTTTCAAATGTTCCAAACGGTGGGGCAATTTCATAAGCATGCGTCTGAGGACCCCCACTTACACTTGAGGTACTTTTTAGAAGTAAGTGATTCATTTAAAATGCAAGGGGTATCTAAAGAAGCATTGAGGTTGAAGTTGTTTCCCTACTCACTGAGGGATAAAGCTAGAGATTGGTTGAACTCTCTGACAGATGAATCTATTACTTCCTAAAATGATCTTGCCGAAAAATTCTTGATGAAATATTTCCCTCCAAGTAAGAACGCAAAGTATATGGGAGAAATCAATAACTTTCAATAGAGGCTAGGAGAATCTTTGAGTGAATCTTGGGAGAGGTTCAAAGAGCTACTGTACAGATTGCCTAGGTGCATTCAGATTGAAACTTTTTATAATGGGCTTAATTAGGCTACAAGATGGGTAGTAGATGTATCAGCAAATGCGACTTTATTAGCTAAATCATCCAATGAGGCATTTGATATTCTTGAGAGAATTTCTTCCAACAATCATCAATGGTCAGATTCAAGAGCTTCAATTAGAGAGAACTTGAAAGGAATACATGAGAATGATGTACTGACATAAATTACTACCCAGATTTCCAATTTGACTAACATGGTGAAGAACACGGTTGTTGCTGGAGCATTACCCGCTAACACTGTACAGACTATTTCATGCTTTTACTGTGAGGGTGAGCATCATTTTAATTCTTGTCCAGTAAACCCGACCTCAGTTTTTTATTTAGGGAATCCTAATGAAAATAGAAATAACCCCTATGATAATACTTATAATCTAGGGTGGAGGCAACATCCTAATGTCAGTTGGGGAGGAATTCAGGGGAATCAAGCATAACAAAATATGAATCAATTTCAGCAAAAAAGAAAATTTCCACCTGGTTTTTCGTGACCAAACCAACAGCAGGAAGTGAAGCCAACAGCAAGTTCCTCCAATTCTATGGAGAATCTGATGAAAGAATACATGGCGAAGAATGATGCAGCACTCCAAAGCTAAACAGCTTCTCTAAGAAATTTGGACGTCCAATTGGGGCAAATTCCTCTCTCTCTCTCTCTCTCTCTCTACAAAGTTGTAATCACACAATCTTCTGGAATTGATCGAGTATTGCTCCTCAATCTTGAAAGACAACAGGTTAGGGTCATTCGGGTTACAACTCACCCATTTTCAGCTTGTTTTAATTATATTAATCTTTTAATCATATCGTCTACTTCCATCAACGTTCAATTTTGTTTTTCATTTAAAGTCATGAGCTACATTTATTTCCCCAACCCTGATTATGGATGTGTAGAACCAAAAAATTTGGGCCAATCATAAACGGCCACGTCATTATCTATTTTATTTAGAGATTAATTATATATTAACCCTAAATTAAAATTAAAGATAATTTGACAATGAAAATATGTAATTTGGTCACATGAGTATTGGGCTTGGAATCAATTTGGTTCACAAGGCCCAAAACCCAATTTACCATGAAATAAAGTGGATTAATATTTAAATTTAAATAAATCCATTTAAAGAATTGGTCTTGGCCCAAAATTACCCAAGCCCAATAGCCTACCAAAGCCTATGGAAACCTCTATAAATAGAGGGGACCTCATTCATTTTGGAGGTTCAGAATTTCAGAATTGAGAGAATTCACACCAAATTGAAGAC
>NW_019104629.1:463896-479513 GCF_001995035.1 Momordica charantia
CTGCACTTAATTTCCTGTTTGTTGTTTTTCATGTTTAAGAGTTTGTTTTTAATTCCAATTCTTCTTGTTTTTTTATCAGTAAAAGTGTTACCACCCCCCCTAGAAATTGAATGTCAATGTCGAAGTTAGCAAATACTGTGCTCTCAACTTCTGTCTTTTGCCTTGTCCTGTATAAATAGTCTTAATGCTAGAGCCTGCTAGTGAGCAGTTGTTTCTGTTGATGCTGGAGCATTTTGGTGAGTGTCAGCTTTCTTTTGTTCATCTTCTGGTTCATTTTTGCCTGCCCATGCCCTAGCATCCCTCTCATAGTACTGGACCCAGGTAGCGCTTACCCTAGACAGGAATTTCAATGGCTCTCTATCCGAAGCCAACCCTTATCTTTGTATAGCTACCATGAACTTCTTCTTGTAAATCCCCTTAAGTTGTTAGCATTAGCCCTCCGCACTCATGTCTTTATCTTGATAGCGAACACCCCTGTATTCCTTATTTTACATTCGTTTTAAGTTTGGGGGTATGTTAGAACTCTATATACTAAATGTCCTTAGCCACATTGAGGACAATGCAACTTTTTAAATTTGGGGGAGTGAACGTTCAGTTCTTACATTTTTATTAGCAATTGTATAGAACCATGAATCTTTCTAATCCTATAATTCAGTAAAAAAAACACTCAATAAAGGAGGGGCTAGTAGCCCACATCCAGAGCATAAAGAGGCTGCAGGATTAGGAAGGGCTAGTAGTCCATGGTTAAAAAGCCCAAGTGAGTAGTTCAAGGTTTAAAGGTTTAGGCTAGTGAAAGGGGCTTGAGAAATGAATATTAGGAGAAGTTAAGCTTGAGGCTGGGAAGTAGAAGGAAGCTAGAGTTGGGCAGAAAATAGCATCTTCCAGAGTGTGAACAAATCTAGGCTACTTTCATTTCTTTGCCCCAGCTGAAGCACTATAGCAGAATATGTAAGTTCTAGCGTTGATGATCAAGGTAAAGGTTTGAGGCATAGAGATGGATGTTTGAAGTGCAGGTTTCTAACGTTCTTCTTTTGTGAAAAGAGGTAAAAATGTTTGCTCTTGCTTGAGGACAAAGCAAGATTTTAAGTTTGGAGGTGTGATAACTCTCCAAAAAAGAGTTATTCTAGTGTTTATTTGGGTGAACATGTGCATTAAAATGTCAAAGTGTGTCGGTTTTAGGTTATAATTAGCACAAATAGTGTTTAATTGCAAACTCATAGCTAAACATACTTAGTCTTGAGAACTTCGGCCAAAACAGCATGAACTCTCGTATTTGTGGTTCTTTTGCACAGGTTTTTAAGGAAGAGCCGAGAAGAGAAAGAAGTGTGGAACCAGAGAGGAAAAGCCAAAGTATTGTCAAGTCGAAGCATATAAAATCTGGAGCATAGTGATACCAGGGCATGGGTGTCCGTACAATTACTTTTAAAACACGGGATTCACTTATATCCGTATAATCCCCAGTCAGGTGTCCTAAAAACAGGACCCAATATTTAAAGGAAAGGTTTCCCTAGCTGACGGACACGCAGATCCCAAGGGAGATAAACTTTAAGAGCTGAAAAGACCAAGGGAGGGAATATACCCATTTTCGGGAGGAGAGCTAACGCCAGAAAGGGGAAGCTCGTCTGCTGCTTTACGCTGACTGCTCTTTTTCTCTGTCATTTAACTAATTTTCTACTATGGGTTGTATTTCTTCTTCTTCCATTTTGTTTTCTTCACCCATTATGAGCTACACTCCATTTTGGGGGAGGTTCACACGCTGTAACTGACTTGAGACCGAATCTCTAGCATACTACATTTATTTTTAAGCAAATCTGAATTTATTACTCAATTCTTCGCGTTACTGTTGGCCGTTGTTTCGTGTATGCTAGCTCCGATATTGACTCGGAAGGGCTTGTGGGTGCTGATTTGTTTTGCTTGTGATTAACGCTTTTCTATAGCTACAAGGATACTCAGGAATGGGGTCTCCTAATCATGCCTATAGTTTGGATTTATTGCTTGGGTATTTAGCAAGGAAGTTGTATTTACTCATGTTTGGGGTGTCTCGGAAGGGAACCGAGTCGAACTGGCTACTAATAAATGTTAGCTACGCTAGAGTATAGGTTGATAACGTGTTAAAGTATGCTGAATCTCCCCCGCCACCTTCATATCTTTTAATCCCCCATTATCGCTTCCTGTGATACTATTTCCTTGTGTCGATAGCCTTGAAACTGTTGTCTCTTGCAACGTTATGTCATCCTATTATTCCTTTGTTTTAATTCTTCTAGATAATATTCATACTCAACTCTGTATATTTTTTAATTGTTGGTATATGCTTTTATCATTAAAATATAAACCAAAAATCCATGTGGATACGATCTCGTTACGTACTACAATTGACTATTCGTGTATACTTGCACGCATTGTCGACATAGTTGTGTGGATGCAACAGTATGACAGTGTAGTAACTCGTTGCATTTGATTTTTACCGCGTTCGTACAGCTTCCGGAGGGTGCCCTAAATTTTAAGGACCCGGTATATAAGGAAAGTATACCCTGGCCGCAAAAGGGGGATAGACGTGTGCTTGCTTGTGGGTCACACTATGCTCTTAAGGAAGCTTTTTATACTCTGCGATCTGCATAAACGATGGAGACCACTTATGTCTTTTCCATTTCTTGTCTCTTTTCCATTATGAACTAGACCCCACCTTCGGGGGATAAGCTTGTTATAAATTTCATGTTTGCTACATTTTAGGACCTTAATAGTGACTTAATAGAAGTGTGGTTATCTTTTCATCTCCCTAAATTCTTGTGGCCAACTTATTTAGTGTGCTTACTTGCTTGAGGCTCGGGAGAGTCCTTGTTGAGTGTGTTTACTTCTTTTAGCTGCCTCTCTTTGAAGTAGAATGGTGAATACTCAGGGATGAGGTTCACCCTACTGTGCCTATAGATTGATTTTATTGCTTGTTTTGATCACGACAGGAGTTCGGTTAAAGCATGTTTGGATATCTCGGGGCCATGACAGTCTGGGAAATCAACATTTTTGGTCTAGAAATCACCTGCTGTGTTCCAAGCTTTTGTTTCTTATTTTTATGTCAATTTAAATATACCAGTGTGATTTAACCAATATTTAATTTTTCTCGTTGGTATTCTGAAATCATTAAATCTAATTATAGTCTATTTCCCTGAGGAGACAACCTTGTTTTTATACTACAATGGGGTGTTTAGCGTATACTTGCAATATTTTTCTCGTAGTTGTGAGCAAACAAGTTTTTGGCGCAGTTGTCGGGGAAATAGATTTCATATTTTGATTTTTTAAATTTTGGAATATGGTGTTTAAAGAGTCCCTCACTTTTATTTCTGGTGAGTTGTGTAGTGATGAACGATTTCCCTACATTTAAATTTTCTGATGACCAAGAACCATATACGTGAAGACGAAGAAGGGCTAAACATAGAGTACAGTGTAGGGAGTTGCAATGAATCTGAATGCACCAATTCAGCCTGAATTGGAAGTGGACGGGATAGAAGGGGTTGGAGCTGGCCAAGCTGTGTCAGTACCTCCCCTGAATGTTGTCCTGCTCTCTAATGACACAGAGCAGGAGATTAGAGCATATACGGCTCCAGCTTTCTATGACTTCAATCCCGTAATTGCATATCCTATAATTGAAGCTAATAGGTTTGAGTTGAAGCCAACAATGTTTCAAATGCTCCAGACCGTAAGACCATTCCATGAGCTTGTATCAGAAGATCCTCACAGCATTAATGATATTTTATGCAAGTGGCAGATTCATTCAAAGTAGAAGGAGTCAGTAAGGAGTCTATGCGCTTGAAGTTGTTGCCTTACTCTCTGCAGGACCTTGGTTGGACTATTTACCTGCCTAGTCTATTACTTCATGGAAAGATTTGGCTGATAAATTCTTGATGTAGTACTTCCCACCTTCTAAAAATACATGGCTAAGAAGAAAAATCAATAACTTTCAACAGCTTCCTGGAGAATCCTTAAACGCGTCATGGGAAAGATTTAAAGGATTGCTCCAGAAGTGCCCTCATCATGGAATACCATGTCGTATCCAAATTGAAACTTATGATAACAGACTGAACTAGGCTACACAGTTCGTGATAGATGCCTCAGCGAATAGAGCATTGTTGTCAAAACCATATGGAGAGCCTTTTAATATTTTGGAGAGAATTTCGCGCAACAAGCATCAATGGTCGAAATCAAGGGATGCATCATCGACAACATCTAAGGGCTTAGTGGCAAAGGATGCAATAGCAGACCTGAAATCGAAGATCTCCAGGCTAGCTGATATAGTAATGAAGAATGCAACTTGAGGTGAGGTTGGAGCGTCCAAGGAATGTTGTGCAGAGTACGCTATGTTCATATTTATGTTTTAGGGTTTGAAGAATGAAATTTTGATATTTTTGTCATGATAAATTGAAACTTTCTTATTCGTATATAGTCTACTTTTTCCTTTTGTGGTACACTTTCTTCCCCTAACTAACTTACCCTACCCTTATTCTGTCCAAAAAAAAAAAAAAAATCCTTACCCTACCCTTATAATATAAGCGAAAAAGTTAAACATATCGCTTTGAGGAGAAAGTACCATTTTTATCTCAACAAAAAATAAAAAATAAAAAGAAAAATCTATTGCCATATGAGAAATAAAAATTTTCCCAAATCACAAATCCTTCCCCATATCACAATTCTCCTCCCAAATAGCAAATCTTCGCCAACAAAATTTCTCAAATCGAAAATTTTCCACTGTCACTGTAACCACCTACTCGATTTGGAGTCAGTAGAAGATAGAAAATGGACCCTCTGTATCTGTCGAACTGATCCATGTCGAGCTTAGATGAACGAACCATACCAGCCGACTTGAGGAATCCAACCTCAATCCCAACCACTGACCTTGGGGTCTGACAGCCGTAACTGCCGATTGGAATGGCTCCATCGGCCTTGTCTCTCCCAGCTGCCTATAAAAATGACACTCCACCCCATGAATCATGTACGCAATTCTTCCGAGAACAACTTGACACAACTCGAGCACACACTAACTTGGACATCGGAGTGTTTGTTCCTTGTGCAGGTTTCATCGAGATCGCACCTAGGAGCTCATCCTCGTTAGCTCATGAACCAACCTGTGAGCTTGACGGAAAACAGCATCAACACCTTGCTAATCTCCAAAAATTATGTAAAAAAAAATAAAAAAATCATTTGAAGGTCAGCTGCTTTTGTTATAAAAAAAATCTGGACCAATGTCGTGTCTGGGTAAGATTTTAAACAGCAGTATTTTTTAAATGGTTTAGAATATTTTTAAAAAATAACTTTATTTTTACTAATGTTTAAAAAAAATCCCTAAAGACCGACCATTTTTCTTGAATATTGAAAAAGAAAAAAATCTGAAACACGCCAAACGACAGGGGCTTAAAACACGCCTTGGTTAGTAGTTGCCGACCTCCCAATTAAAGCCACTAAAAAAAAGAAGGAAAAAAAAAACAGTTGAAAACTTGAAGTCGCTAAAATTTCCCACTAAACTAATTGCTTAGCCATTACGTTCTCTTCCTTCTTTCTCTTTCTCGTCCATTCCGTGTTTGGAGCCAAAGAAAATTCCCCAGAAAAAAAAAAAAAAAAGAAAAACTTTGTCTCTCTCTCTTCAACAGCCGTTTGGCAGACGATAGAATGGCGAAGTCAAAAAGTCCATGTGGGTGTATTGGATTGGTTTCGTCGCAGTCTACTCCGGATTTCCATAAATACTCTCACTCTCCACACAATTTTCTTTCATTCTTCTTCTTCCACCGCTTCGAGCTCCTCTCTCTCTCGCCTCATTATTGGACCCTTTTCCAGTTCGGTTAAGATCCTAATTTAAGGTAACGGTTTCATACGATTTCCCCCACATCCTTCGCATTTTTAATTTTAATTTTTTGTTTCTTCGATTTTTCCTTATTTGTTTATGTGGTTCAGGACCGTATGTCCTATTGAATTTGCTTTTCTCGTTGGCAATTTGCGTAATTGTGTTGTGTTGTATTGAATCCGGTTCTTGAAGCGGCAACGGAAAATTTTTGAGATTGAGATTCGATTTTAACCTTTTCCTTTGGAAATTGGAATCCAGTTCTTACTCTTTAGTTTACCAAATCAATAATGCACGTTTCGGATCTGATTATGTTCGTAATTGCTTAGTTATGGTGGAACGTCCTCTCCTCTTTATTTAGTTTTATCGCAGTTTTTACGTTTTGAAACAAATCTTTATTACATCGATGAGAATGCCTTTGTTTGAATCTCAATCGCATTCCTTTTTGGGGCATGGATCTTCTTATTCCATCAATATCTATAGAGAAAATAAAGGCTCCTGTATGGATTATTATTTTTTATTTTTTTGAATTTCGAATTCGTTCATAGTATTCCTGATTCGAAATCTCGAAAATATATATTAAATAGAGATTTCTAACTGATAGAAGATGAAATCGATTCTTTTGGATTAAGAAGTACGTTTAGCCAATTTTAGACTTCACTGCGGTGCTGCTCTTGATTAATTATAGGTCTATAATTGTTTAAGTCACTTCACTTCTGCTTTTTTTCCCCTTCTGTTTGTTTTATTTTGCTGTCTGAAGTTCAAATAGGGACATTTTCAGTTGATTATTTCCTGCTGTCTAATTTGATCAGGTGCAGTTTCTATTGAAAATCTAAGTTCATTTGGGAACGAAGATTTCAAGTTTGAACTTCTTGTGAAATTCAACGAGATGGCTGATGGATCTGAACATAACCCTATCATAGAGGATGAGAAGACAAAGTTTGAACTTGATTCTGAAGCTGTTAAGCTAGAAAAAGAGGTCGGGAAAGAAGATCTAGAGGTCAAGATCAAGAACAAGGAGGCAAAATATGAAGATGGAAAAAAAGAGAAGACAGAGGTTGAGCTTGAACTCAAGTCCTCGTCGGTGCGAAAAGAGAAAACAAAGGATAAAAAGGATAAGGTAGGTGAAGATTCAGAAACTGAGGGGAAGAAGAAAAAGGAAAAGAAGAAAGAGGGAAAGCACAAGAACAAGGATGAAGACAAAGATGAAAAGGAAGAAAAAAAGAAGAAGAAAGATGAGGATGATGGAGAAGCAGAGAAGAAAGAAAAGAAAGATGAAAAGCACAAAGACGGGAAATCTGGGGAGAACGACAAAGGGAAGGAAAAGAAAGGAAAGAAGAAGAAAGATGAGGATGTAGACAGTTGCGAAATGGAAGAGAAGAAAAAAGAAAAGGACAAGAAAGTGAAGAAAAAGGTCGAGGACGAAGAAGACGATGATAAAGAAGAGAAGAAGAAGAAGAAGAAGAAGAAAGAAGAGAAGGATGAGAAGAGTGTTGAAGTGAATGAAAATGATGGAGAGCAGAACAGAGATGAGGATGATGGCAAAGAAGAAAAGAAGAAGAATAAAGAAAAGAAAGAAGAGAAGAAAAAGGACAAGGATGGGAAAGTAAAGGAGAAAGGAGAGAAGAAGAAAAAAGATAACAAAAAGTTAGAAGGTGAAGAAAAGGAGGACAAAGATGAGAAGAAAAAAGACAAGGATGAAGCAGAAGATGAAAAAGAAGAGAAGAAGAGAAAGAAGGAGAAGAAGAAAGGGAAGCACGAGGGCGAGGAAGACGAGACTGAGACTGAACCTCAAGCTTCCAGCACGAGGGAAATTGAAATTAAGGAATCTGAGAATGAATCAAAGGGAGAAGAGGAGAAGAAGGACAGTGAAAAGAAGAAGAGCAAGAAAGATAAGGAAGAAAAGAAGAAGAAACTTGATGGGAAAGGCAAAAGCAGAGATGTAGGGAAATTGAAACAGAAGCTAGAAAAGATTGATGTTAAAATAAATGTGTTACTGGAGAAAAAGGCAGACATTATGAGGCAAATAACAGACGCTGCAGACGCTGAAGATGCTCAGAAATCTACGCAAGTGCCATAATTCGGAGGTTGCTGTTGCACTTGCTGCTATGTTGTTTTCACAACGATCGTGTAATATTATAATATGACCTTATTTCTAAGGTTTTCCTTGTCTTTGTTTCAATGAGTGCATGTGTACTGTGATATATAGATGGTTCAAATACTATTTTGTCCCTCTACTAGTTCATTTTAGTCCGTGTAATTTGAAAATGTTCATTTTGGTGACTATTCTTTTAGTTCTTATAATTTGAAAATGTTCATTTGGTCTCTGTACTTTTAAAAGTGATCATTTTAGTCACTCTTCACAAGGTTTTAACACAGTTTACACATAAGAAAAAATATTTAGTATAAAGTAATGTTTACATTGTAATATATATATTGATTATAATGTGGTATTGAAATTGTGATAGAAAAAATGAGATTTAAAATAAAATGAAAGAACTAAAATGGTTCATTTTTTAAAGTACAAGGACCAAAATGAATATTTTCAAATTATAGTGATTAAAATAAATCAAAGTAAAAAGTATAGGGACTAAAAATAACCTTTTAAAAGTATAAGGAACTAAAATTAACCAATGTCAAATTATAGTGATTAAAATAAATCAAAGTAAAAAGTATAGGGACTAAAAATAACCTTTTAAAAGTATAAGGAACTAAAATTAACCAAATCTGAAAGACATGGATCAACCTACTATTTTAACTTATTAGATATATAATTATAATGATTTTTTTCAGTGTCGTTTTAATGTTCAGTGTTCTGGAATAATGGACTTGTCAGAGGGAGGGTAGGAATTTAGGGTGTTGGAATTAATCTAATTAATTCCATTAAATGAATAACAAGTTATGATAAATTATATGTAAGGGTTATGGTCTCTAATATACTATGCTACTTTAGTCTCTTATTCCCCATCTAACAGGGAGTATTTTCCATCTTAGGTCTAAGACAAACCACACAGATATTACTACAGTAATTTGGAATCTCTACTCATGATCCAGGTAATTCGAAACAACTTAAGGTTTTTTATTTTTTTTTATTTTGTTCTTTTGTAATTTAATTTTTTATAAGTATTTTACATATTTATAATCTATTATAAATATTTTGGACATTAAAGGTACGGAGGACTGTTTACTTTTTCCTTTTAAATTGTGCTAATTAAAGGTTGACTACTAAGGTCAATACATTTATATTTCATTTATTGGTAGAACAATTTATCTAATTTCTTTGAATGTTTTGATGCATGAAATATGCTACCAAAGTAGTCTCTATTTTATAAATTGGAACATTTAAAGTTCTTAGATGTAGTGTATTTGCTGCTTATGCGAATTGTGATTGGCCCAAAGTAAGGTTGCAATTTGACCAAACAACAAACACACATACAATAATAAATATGGATAACATAAGATTGTGTTCTTGAAATTGTTAGTCGGCTCAAAGGAAGGCTATCATCTAAAAAGAACAAGTTATTAATGTTTTATTATTGTACTGAGAGTGTCACTAGCAAATTAACATTTTTGTCCAAAGACTGAATGTAGATGTTGCATTAGGTATATCACTTGTCCTCGTAAAGTTTATTTAGAATGTCATTAATATATATATATATATATATATCTCTGTGTGACATTACTTACTATATTGAGCTCGTGTTCTTTATACGTTGCTAATTCTGATAATATGTCCACTCAAGTCAACAATATTCTCAGACTGAATGAGACTAATTTTAAGGACTGAAAAGAAGACATCCAGATAGTACTTTGGTGTATGGATTTAGACCTTGCATTAAGGGTAGACCGTCCTACTTCAATTGAGGAAAATCCTAATAAGGTTGAAATTGAGAAGTGTGATAGGTCTAATCGCATGTGTCTAATGATCATGAAGCGTTCAACTCCATAAACATGTAGAGGTTCTATTGTTGAGGGAACGAATGCCAAAGGCTTTCTAAAGGAAATGGAACAGTACTTTACCAAAAACAATAAGGCAGAGGCGAGTACCTTTACGGCAAAACTCACCTCTTCAAGACACGTTGGTAAAGGAAACATAAGGGAATACATAATGCAGATGTCAAATGTTGCAACAAAACTTAAGGCACTAAAGTTGGAAGTTTCTGAAGACTTTTTAGTGCATTTGATATTGAACCCTCTTCCAGTAGAGTATAACCACTTCAGGGTGAGTTACAACACTTAGAAGGACAAATAGTCCCTGAATGAGCTAATCTCTCACTGTGTTCAAGAGGAAGAGAGGATGCAGCGAGAGAAGACAGAAAGTGTTCACATAACTTCTACCTGTTTGAGTGTAATGAGAAAGAGAACGAATAATGCTGCAGAATCTTCTAAGTAGAAAAAGGAAAAGAAATAGGATTCATGACCTGCTTGTTTCTTCTGTAAGAATACTGGGCACATGAAAAACAAGTGTGCCAAATATGCTGATGACTATTGAAGAAGGGTATGTTTCTCTCCCTTATTTGTTCTGAGATTAATCTAGCTTCTGTACCTAAGCATACGTGGTGGGTAGATTCAAGTGCTACTACTCACATAAGTGTATCTATGCAGGGTTGCATTTGGAGCCGACCGCCAAGTGATGTTGGGGCTTTCATCTACGTGGCTGACGGTAATAGGGCAAAAGTAGAAGCAATAGGAACAGTTAAATTATCATTAGGAACTGGTTTTCATTTGGATTTGTTTGTGACTTTTGTTGTTCCGTCATTTAGATGGAATTTAATTTCTATTTCTTCATTGGACAAATTTGGTTATTCTTGTTCATTTGGAAAGAAAAAACTAAGTCTTTTGCATAATTCAAATATTATTGGTATTGGTTCATTGATTGATAATTTATATATGCTTGATAATGTTCCTTTTGATAATGAAACCTTGCATGTTTCATCACGCGGTACAAAGCGAAAATTAAATGAAACTTCTGGTACATTATGGCATAAACGATTAGGACATAACTCTAACACTAGAATTAAGAGACCCGTGGATGAAGGAATTCTTGATTCACTTGACCTAACAGATCTTCAATTTTGTGTTAATTGTATCAAAGGAAAAGAAACAAACAAGAGGAATGTAGGTGCTGAAAGAGCTGAAGAAGTCCTAGAACTGATACATACTGACATATGTGGATCATTCCCTACGACTTCATAGAGTGGACAACAATATTTTATCACGTTCATCGACGATTATTCAAGATACTGCTACCTATATTTAATTCATGAGAAATCTCAAGCTCTGGACATGTTCAAATCTTTTAAAGTAGAAGTTGAAGTTCAACTTAACAGGAAAATTAAAACCATTAAATCTAATTGTAGAGGAGAATATTATGGTCGATATGATGGATCAGGTGAACAACGTTGAGTACCTTTTGCGCTTTTCCTTGATCAATGTGGCATAGTTCCTCAGTACACGATGCCTGGGAAACCTAGCATGAATGGAGTTGCTAAGAGGCGAAATAAGACTCTTAAAGATATGGTAAGAAGTATGATTGCTCATTCTTCTTTGTCAGAAAGAAGAAATGCAATACCAGATGATTATATTGTATTTCTTAAAGAACATGAGGATAACATTGGCCTTACAGAAAATGATCCTATCAATTTTCAACAGGCAATGAAAAGTTCTAAGGTAGATAAATGGATTGAAGCTATGCAAGATGGATGAAATCCATGAGTGACAATGACGTCTAGGATCTAGTTGAGTTGCCTGCAGGAAAGAAACCTATGGGTTGTAAATGGATATTTAAAACCAAAAGGGATTCAAAAGGCAACATTAAAATATATAAAATACGTCTTGTTGCAAAAAGTTTCACTGAAAAGAAAGGCATAGATTATAAAGAGACTTTCTCTCCAGTTTCCTCGAAAGACTTTTTTAGAATTATTATGGCACTGGTAGCACATTTTGACTTAGAGTTACATCAGATGGATGTTAAGATAACTTTTCTCAATGAAGACATTGTTGAAACCATTTACATGGAGCAACCATAGAACTTTGAATTAGGAAATCCAAAGTCAATGGTTTGCATACTAAAAAAATTCATCTATGGACTCAAGCAAGCTTCCCGTCAATGGTACCACAAGTTTCATAATGCCATTACTTCTTTTGATTTGAAGCTAATGTAATTGAGGAACGTGTGTACTGCAAGAA
Source organism: Momordica charantia (assembly GCF_001995035.1). The sequence goes on from NW_019104629.1 coordinate 475,910, forward strand.
CAGTGGGAGTTTGGGACGCAGGGTTGTGTAACCAAAATTTGGATAACTTGTGTTTCAGGTGCAATGATAGGTAGCCTAGGTTTGGGTAGTCTGACTTTTTTTTAGCTGTTTTTTCATGTGTTATTTAGCAAAATGTTCAATCCTTGATTTAATCTAAGACAATTTAGTAAGAATCAATTAATCCATCCATTTTGAATTTTGTATTTCTTAATTCTTATATTTTATAACTACAACACAAATTAAATTCTAAACTCAATCAAATTGTCCAGAGTAATTTGGAGCAAAATTTAATATTGATATCGTAGTTTTAAGAGTCATTGGAACACAGAAAGTGGTTTACATAATTATAACAATGGTTCAAAATATGTATAATTTTCAATGAATGATTTAAAGATAAGAATATTAGCTTTTTATGGATTTATTCATATTAAAATTATATATGTTGAGGGCAAAAACTGAGCACGATGCGTGTCCACTTCAGGAGAGGAATGAGACCACATACAGTTACAGACCATATGAGGATGCTACCGAGCAGGACGCGTGTCCTCCCACAGAAGAGCGTGTGGGACCACATACGGTTATATACCGTACGAATTGGCAGCAGGAGACGCACATTTCCAATACGGATGGCGATCTCCCAATTGCAGGCGACAAGCCTCAGAACTACAGGGGATGCCGCCACTCGCCAGCTGTCGGATCGTAACCCTTGACAGTCACAGTACCATGCGGTGCGCCCCTGGAACCCTCAACCGTTGTCCTTCCTGGTCGGCCACCTGAGGCACCCTCACCTTCGTCGAGTAAATGAAAAACCTGTCACTCACACTTCCGGTATCTTTTTCCTATTTCCCACTCCAATTACTGACTTGATCATCAGAGTGTCTTAGACGGGCCACCGCACCAGCGTTGATTCTTTGTTGCATGTCTTATTATTAGTCCGTAGGACACGTGGCCTCTTCTCGAAATTTACTGTCAACAATAAATATATATATGTGTGTATGTATGTATATATATGTGTGTATGTATGTATCAATATATATGTAAAATAGATATCATAGTTTTAAGAGTCATTGGATCAGTGGTTTCCACCGTTGCCGTAATAGTACAAAATATATATTTAATTTTCAAGGAATGATTAAAGATAAGAATATTAGCTTGTTATGAACTTATTCATAATAATAATAATATATATATATATATATAAAAGTTATCCTATTAAAATTACAAAAAATAATCAATTTTAAAATTAGGTATATTGAAATTAAAAAAAAAGTAAATGATATTTTATTTGAACTTATTCAATTAAATAAAATTTTAATCAAAATCATCCCTGTTAAAAGAAATTATTTGATTTTTAACGAACTATTATATTTGAAGATAACTAATATTACAGTATTCCTAAAAAAAACTAATATTCCAATAAAAACTTATAATATACTTTATCTTTTCAAAATTTCAAAGCAGCCAATCCAAGTTAAAAAAAATCATTATAAATTTAACTCTACAAACATGATCTAAATAAACAGTTTAAGTTTCTCCTACAAATTTGTCTACAAATTTAATTAGATTAAATATCACTGGAAGGAAAAAGCATCTAAAAAAATCAGACTACCAAAACTAGGCTACACAACTCTTCATTCAACCCTTTCACTCTAAATACAGGCTACCCAAACTCAGATACAACACCCCTAGACCAACCTTCCATACTTAACAAACTCAAGCTAGAAATGTGGAACCTGTGGACCAAACGTTTCTTAGAGTGCAAATAAGCATTAATTAAGTCATTATTTTTTTACTTTTAAACCACATTAGAATACTTCTCAAGTATTTTTTAAAAGGTTACAGATAGAGAAGAGGGGCAAAACTTTTAGAGAGAGACTATAATAGTTTTAGAGATAGAAAAGTGTGGGAGAGTGAACAAAATTGGTCTGAGAGAGAAYTTAGAAAGGAAAAAAGTAACTTTAGTGAAAAAAATAAGGTGAAATAGGACAATTTTAGAAGTTAAATTTATACTTATCTAAAAATTAAGGCCTCTTTCTTAGAGAATCAAATTTTGGTTACTGTTTTGAAACTCACTGGATTGAATGAAGGTCTCCTTTGCCTTCTCTAAGAAGAGTGGAAATTCTTAAAACAACAATTTTTTTTTATGTTTTTATTTTTTTCTGATTTTGAATTCAAAACTTTTAAAATGTAGAATTATATTTAAAAATATAAAAACTTTGATATAAACACTATTTCATATACTATAAACTTGTTTCATTTTTTGTAAACATTAAAACATGTAAAATAGAAAATATTATCAATTATGTAATATTGTAAAATATACATTCTAACAAAATTTATAACATTTATGTTGATAGATAAATTAATAATATTTTAGATTAAACTAAATATTTAGTAGGTAATCAATGACCAATTAACAAATATACTACAAAACACTTTGATTTTTTTTAATTGAGATTCAATTTTCATATTTGCTACGAAACACATATTTAAAAACATGGAATACAACTCTATTTTCATTTAATTTCTTATTTTTAGAATTATGCTTTTAGATTACTAACCAACTGGACCCTAATTTTTTTATTAGGAATCACCTGTAAAAGAGAATTACTCTAATTTTCTCATAGAAACAAGTTTTAGATTTTAGATTTTCATTGCCGAATTGATTTTGGCAACTACAAAAATAGTTCATCCTAAAGTTACTCTCAAATATGCACTTATGAATATCAATTTTATCACATTAAAATCTATAAATTAAATAGGTGGCGCAATTAGTAAATCCTTAAAGATAAGTTAAAAAATTATTACAAAAATCAATCCATAAATCCATTAAAATGCAAAAAAAGGGATTGTTCGAGCATATACTTCAGTGGATAACATGTTTGTTTATGGTGATTTCTAATCTGGCTCGAGAACTGATAAGGATTGAGTATGGCCAAGCTCTTAGATCGAGCTTAGTAAGGTAAGACTTGCACATAGGAAGCGGTCACTCTAATGCTCAAGTGAGTAAGAGGCTGATCTTAAGTCTCAAGCTAAGGAATCAGATTGTGCACCTGAAGTCAGAGTGGCACTCCTTATAGGGTGTCAGGTGGTAGAGTTGTTAGCTTTATGACTTCAATCAAACTAAATATTTTGATGATCACAAAACTAAGTATAAACTAACCATTTGATTGTTTCAAAGTGTTCATAGTGTAGAGCTTGAGAAGACAAAACCAACACCTTTCGAATCACTCAAATCGGAGTTCAAACGAGTAAGTTATGGTCAAAACAATTTAGGAGAAAAATCTTATGTGGCAGTTGACATGGACAAGTGGACTGTTGGGACTTTCTCTACCTTCAAAAAGATTATAGACTCGTGCAAGCGCACACGGTCACAAGTAATACTTGGTAATAATCCAAAGTCGAATCCTCAAGGACTTATTGCTTTTCAAAACAGTTTTTAAGAAGTGAATAGTTCAAATATGCAGTCGTGATTTAGGAAGAAAAATGTGATGAAATGTTGTTGTTTAGGGTTTTAACTAACAAGCAATTTAATGAAACTAAACCTCCTTGTCTCCTACCTTAGTTTTGATGCAAAACATGGAAAACACACTATGTTGGGAAA
>NW_019104629.1:486890-498705 GCF_001995035.1 Momordica charantia
CACGTGGGCTATCCGAACTCGGGTGCAGCCTTGGAACTTTGATTTTTCCTGAGAAGACAGGAATACGTCCGAGTGGGAGCTCTATTCGAGTCCGCTACTCAAAGAGATGCCTTGGAACATTAGGTCTCCAGAGGCTTGCTTACGGCCGAGTGGTGCCACGTTGGCTACCCGAACTCGGGGGCAGCCTTGAAACTTTGATTATTCTTGAAAAGGTAGGAAGATGTCCGAGTAGGAGCCCTATTCGGTGTTCGCGTGGTCGGGTGGATGTCCAAGGCGAAGCGACACCTGGACATTTGATCCGACGACTAAGGGTCACCCATTTTCTCTATAAATTAAGGGTTGGCCCTTACTTCTGTTGTCATCGGTTTTCTTCCTTTACTCCTGTTTAATCTATCTAACACCAAGAAATATGCCTAGATCCTCCGACAACGACCCCATCCGAGTAAACACCCCTTCGGAGAATGGTCCTGCCTTCCCAGAAGGACATCCTCTTGACGGGAATGAGAACTACTTCCTCTCTTATGGGGAGGAGGTTTCTTTAGAAGAGGAGGACTTTCTGGTTTCCAACGGTGGGTATCTTTCAGAGGAGAAAAATGATACTGGCGAGGAAAAGGCAGAAGAGGAAATCTGTGGAGAGGAGGGTGAGCCTTTGAATATGGTGTCAGATTTCCTAGACCATTGGGTTGCTCAGTCCTGGACTTACTCGACCTTGCTCAACTGAGTAATGACGAACTCATTGCGCATGTTTGCAAACTAGAAAGAGACCTTCACAAGATGCGAGAGGAGCACATGGATGTTGAGATGGCCGCCGCTTTGCCATTGAAACGGTATGGGATGTCCCCTAGGGGATGGAGGATCAGAGCAGGCCTATCAGACGTTCTCTTGTAGGGTCAGGCATTTGGAGAAGGGGATTGAACGCCACGCGCCTACGCACTAACTTCACCATTTTTCTGCTTCGTTTCTTCTTTTTTTATTCTTTTTTTTGTAGACAAGGATGTCTTATGGCGACGTCACCGCCTTTTCTTTTTTATATGTATTGAAATGAGGGGCCCCACAACCTCCTCTAATTATCAATTAGACTTTCCTCTTTTTTTTTCCTCTTTCTCTACCTTTTATTTTACACGTATCCTGAGGAAGCCTTTGCATGAAATGATGAGTTTGCCCTAGGTGGGACTTCCGAATTGGCTATAAGAGAATTCGGGCCAGTCTTTTTTACAATGGAAGTTTTCCTAGGCCAACGTGACCTCAAGAAGCGCGTATGCCGTCCACTTTTGATTTGGTCATATTTTTGCGACTACCAGCATTCGGATTCCGAGTGCATGCAAGTGGCAGCTAACAGGCGTGTCCATCCCATAAGGCAGCGAGTCAAGCGGATGGGATATGCGCTTCACCAACTAGAGCTACGTGTTTTTGTGATGGAGAGGAGGCTTGGTTTTCCGTAGATTTGGGACCTTTCTATGGAAGTTTCTATTTTCACTTGTTGTCTCTTTTATTGGTGTAGAAGTGTTGTCGTGATCGGTGCATGTAACCTATAATGTTTATTAATGAATAACCTGAAACTTCTTCTGTGCGTTGTTCTTGTGATATCTTTCTTTTGGGCGTGGTGTCGCACACGCCTATCAAAAGTCCCACGCGTGAGGTCAGCGCCGTCAACAGGTGTATCGCTTAAAGGCTCATTCGTACGTGGCTATCCGGTGCCCCCCTAGAAGGATACGCGTCCATAAGGCGACATTAAACTACCTGCGGGGCGCTTCATTTTTCGTAACCTTTATTATAAGTTATTGCTTTTAATACGATTCATAGCCTCCATTCTACGGTAGGTGGTGCATTTGTTATAAAAGCGGATGTCTCACTTTCCACCCCTTATTTCGGGCGATGGGGAAAAAAGGCATTGCTCATTTGACGATGACGTCTCGCGTAACAGTAGCGATTTGCCTCTTGTTGAAGATGAATTGGCCATCGAGGTTATGTGGTTGCGTCGTGCACTTACTGATATGGAGAGCTTCACCCATAGCCAAGCATATCAGGACAACTTATTTTACAAGGCCAACGACACCCTATACATGGAAAAGGCTGAGTTGGAGGCAAAGATCGAGATTCTCCGTTTCGACAATGAGGCCCTTCGCGAACGAGTGGCCACCTTGGAGCATGCTCTAATCCTTGGACCAGAAGGACGCAGGAGGAATAGATGATGTTAGCATCGGTCTACTCGGAAGGGAGTTTTCCAGGTGAAGCGAGGCCCTGCCTCATCGATCGAGGCGGTTATTCGGATGGGGGATAGCCCATGCGTCTCTAATTGCCTTCTGTGTTTGGACTCTACCATAGGGTAGTGTTGGGAAGTTTTTAAGTTGTTGATGTTGTTTCGCACATGTTCCTAACGAGAGTTATACTGGGTTGCTTCTTATATTAAATGAAATGACACTCTTTTGGTTTTATTTTGATTTGCTTTGCTCTACCTTGGTCCTAGAGAGTTGTGGTTATATGGACTTTCACCCCTGGCTCGGGTTGTGCTTCATCCTGAGGATCAGCGGGACCCAGGTCTTACGGTACCATGCAAAGTCATAATAACAGTAACGAAAATATTTCCAATTCATTTAATTATAAGAGCGGTCTCATATATGCAGATGGCTTTTGGTCTCTTTAAGGATAATATATCAAAAGGTGCTCAACATTCCATGGGTGACAAAGCGGCTTGCCCTTCATATTTCCAGCCTATAAGTTCCCGGTCGGATGACGCCAGTCACTCGGTAGGGGCCCTCCCAATTGGGGCCGAGTGCTCCATCTGTTCGGTTATTCGTGTTTAGCATTGCTTTTCTCAGCACCAAGGTTCCAACTTCGAACTTGCACAGCTTCACTCGTGAATTGTAATACCTAGCTGCTCGGCTTTGATGCTTGGCAATGCGGAGGCAGGAGGATTCCCTGTGTTCCTCCAAAAAATCTAGGGAATTCATGATTCCTTCGTCATTGAGCTCTTTATCATAGGGTTCAATCCTTAGCGGGGGTGTTTCCATCTCCATAGATACGACTGCTTCCATGCCGAAAGACAGTAAATAAGGAGTTTCGCCCATCGTGATCCTTAGCGTGGTCCTGTAGGTCCCCAAGACGCTGGGAAGTTCCTCAACCCATAGGCCTTTGAGTCCTTTGAGCTTTGTTTTCAGGATCTTTTTAATGACTTTGTTCAGCACCTTGACTAGCCCATTAGTCTGAGGATACACCGGGGTCGAGCTGAGGTGCTTCATTCTAAAATCCGAGCAGAATTTCTTGAAATTTGTGTTATTGAATTGTTTACCATTATCCGAGATGATGATGTTTGGAATGTCAAATCAACAGACAATGGACTTCTAGACAAAGGCCGTTATCTTTGGCTCGATGATGGTGGCGAGGGGTTCAACTTCCGTTCTTTTTGTGAAGTAGTCGACCGCGATGACCACAAATTTGGTCTGCTTCTTGTCTATACGTAGCTGGCCGATCAGATCGATTCTCCATATGCTAAGGGCTAGGGGGCGGTCAGACTCGTCAGTTGCTCAAGCGGTCACCACATACGACGGTTGTCCGCTAACACCTATCACAGCGTCGTGTGAACTTCTTGGAATCCTTAGCCATGGTGGGCCAATAATAGCCCTGGCGCAAGATATTGTTCGCGAGTGCTCGACCTGCAAGATGGTCCTCACAATCGCCTTCGTGGACCTTGCTTAGGACGTATTCAGCTTTCATCGGATATACGCATCTGATAAGCGGGAGGGAATATCCCAGTTTGTATAGGACGTGATTCCTAAGGAGATAATGGGCGGCTCGTCTCCTGAGAAGGCGGGCGTCTGTTTCATTTTTGGGTAGCTCCTCCCTTTCCAAATGTTTGATGATAGATGTTCTCTAATCGACAACATCGGGTTGGTCGATATCCATAATTTATGACTCGATGAGGCTCAACTCATTCATGATCTTGACTAGCACGGTCAGGGCAGGTCGGTCTCATAAGACGGTGCTAGGAAGGCTAGGGCGTCCTTGTTGGCGTTCTTCGAACGAGGGACTTGCTCGACGAAGCTCGTTCCAAAGAAGTTTACGAGTGCTCGTACCCGTTCAAGGTACGAAGCCATTCGATTGTCCTTGGCTTGATACTCCTGGTTAACTTGGTTGACCACCAGTTGAGAGTCATTGACGACACTGAGGTGTCTCATATTCAGCCGTGTTATTTGAGGTCCAAAATTTGAAGCGAAGGGCGTACTCATGGTGGCTCCCTTTCGAACTCGTTAGTAGGATCCCGGCTCCATACCTCTACTCGTTTGCGGATCTGTTAGTATATAGGGTCCAATATTCCGGCGTGGGCTCTGCGCCTTCTTCAGCCTGCGTTGGGGTTAGCTCAACAATGAAGTCGGTGGCTGCGTACCCCTTTACGGATGTCCTGGGGTAGTACCGGATGTCGTACTCGCTTAGCTCTACGGCCCACTTCATGATTCTCCCTGAGGCTTCGGGCTTTTGGAGTATATGTCGGAGTAGGTGGTCAGTCAGGACTATGACCTAGTGGGCTTGGAAGTAAGATAGTAGCTTCCGCGCCAAGGTGACTAGTGCTTAGGCAACTTTTTCGATTTGAGTGTAACGGGTTTCTTCCCTGATTAGGGGCTTGCTGGTATAGTATAGGAGAAACTGTTTTTCGCCCTTTTCCTTGACAAAGGCTAAGCTGATCACATTTTCTAAGACGGCGAGGTGGAGGTACATGCTCTCCCCTAGATTTGGCTTAGCTACAGGGGGCTGATGCAAGGTACTGCTTTAACTCTACGAAGGCCTTATCGTATTTGTCTGTCCATTCAAACTTTCCTTATTTCCTTAGTATCATAAAAAATGGGAGGCACTTGTCGGTCGACCTAGAGATAAATCTCTTTAAGGCGGCGATTTTTCTGTTCAGGCTCTAGAGTTACTTTAGATTGGTCTGGCGACTTCATATCCAGGATGGCTCGGATCTTCTCGGGATTTGCTTCAATCCCTCACTGGTGCACTATTAAACCGAGGAATTTGGCTTACCTCACTCCGAAGGCGTATTTGGCCAGGTTCAGTTTCATACCATGACTTTGCATAACCCTAAAGACTCCGAAGAGGTTCTCCTCATGTTGTTCGGTAGTCCGGCTTTTGATAAGCATGTCGTCAATGTAAACTTCTATATTCCTCTCGATCTGTGAAGCAAACATCTTGTTCACCATCCTCTGTTAAGTCACCCCTATGTTCTTTAATCTGAATGGCATAACCTTGTAACAGAACGACCCTTGTTTGGTAATAAAGGAGGTGTATTCCTGGTCGGCCGGGTGCATTTGGATCTGGTTGTATCTAAAGTAAGCATCCATGAATGTCACTAATTCCTGTCCAGTGGTACAGTTGACTAGTTGATCTATTCGCGGTAGGGGCAAGCTATCCTTGGGGCAGACCTTATTCAAGTTGGTGAAGTTGACGCACATTCGGTAGTGTGCGTAGCACCCTTATGAGCTTCTTGGAGTCCTACCCTAGTCGTCACCTTATTCAAGCTATCCTCGGGGTAGACCCTTTCCCTTGAGAAATCGATTAACGGGGATGGGGACCTTTTGAGCTTCTTGGAGTCTCACCCTAGTTTGTGTAGCACCCTTAGGGGAAGGCGTTGGCCGAGCTCCCTCCATCCACCAGTACTCAGTGTGTGGGCACATGGTCGATGCCCACAACGATCACGTGTGCGTCGTCCTATAGCTGGAGCTCGATGCCAGCCTCCCCATCTGTAAAGGTCATCACAAGTCCTGTATCAGATGTTTTCGTGGTCATAACCTCTCATGCTCCTGGTCAGTTTCGGGCTTGTCGGGCCAGGGCTTTTCGCTTATTGCTGGAATGTCCTCCTGTAGAGCCTTCATTGATGGTGAGGATGGCCGGTAGACGTTTGTCTTTATTTGGGGATTTTGGCTTATGTTGTCCTCTGTTGTTGTTGTATTTTCATCTATGATGCCCTGGGCCTTTGCCTACGAATTCTTTCAGGTTTCCTCTATGGACTAGAGACTCGACCTAATCCTTGAGGTCACGGTAGTCGGCAGTGACATGTCCGTGATCTCTGTGAAATTTACAATACTTGCTTTTGTCCTTTTTGGCGGAGTCACTTCTGGATAGCTCCGACCGTTGGAATAGGTTGTCGACGGGGGTTCCGTCGATCTGAGCCAATATCTAGTGTACCTGGATACGTGTGGGAGTGTATTTCCCATACCTTTGCGGTTAGTTTGCCTTGGTGTCTGGCGAATTTTGTTGGACTCTTTTTTCGAGGTAGTCCTTTCTGTTGGCTTCCCTTTGTCACGCCTAGCCGAGTCGTTCGACTTCTTATTCAGGGACTGACTTCTAGCAGCTCTTCTCCTGCTTTATGTCAGCTGATTCGGGCCGTGAGTTTGGCCATGGATTTGGTGGGGTACTCGCTGAGTGAACGGACAAGCTTCCTTTCTTTGATCCCCTGGGAAAGCGCCTAGAGGGCCACACTTTCGTTATAGTTAGGTACCCATAGCCATTCGTTGGTAAAGCGGGCTACGTACCGATTTTAAGTCTTCGCTCGGCTTTTGCTTAACATAATTTCAATTTCTTATCTACTGGATCAATGTTATGCTATTTCTTTTTCACTGCTCATTCACGTTGCAGTGGAAACATTTTCCTTTGTCTGCAACTTTTGTCCTGCCCTTCTTGGTAGCAGTAGTAGCAGTAGGGTCAACTTTCACCTCCTTACCATTGTTCTTCTTCTTTTTGAAAGTCTTACTTTCAGAAGAAGAAAGTGCAGTGGTTCCTGAGGTCGAACCTTGATGGAACCGTTTTGAGGTGACAACGTTTGCCTCCCCTTCCTATCCCTTATTTTTCATAAGAGACTGAAAAATTTGTAGCTCATTTAAGAGCGTGGTAAGGTTGAACTCTATCTTGTTCATCATAGCATTGCTGCGAAACTATACGAAACTCTTCGGAAGATATTCCAAGATAAAGATGACCTGACTCCCCTCGTCTATGACAGCGCCGTTTACTTCAGCCACATTAAAGTGGACCATCAGATTGAGAACATATTCTCGCACTGATGTTCCCTCTTTCATGCGAGAATTGTAAATGAACTTGAGGGCATCGTGTCAGGCTTGAATGGACGGCTTTCCAAATCTGTCCCGCAACGAGTCCATGATCTTCCTTGTGGTGACCATGCTCTCATGATTCTTGGCAGCACATCAGATATGCTTGTCAAGATGTAGACCTTGGCCTTATCATTAACCTTGATCAATCTGTCATAGGCATCCCAACTGGCTCGGATCGCATTAGGCGTGGGAGCCTAAGGACATTCCTCAGTTAAAACGAACTTAAGATCATCTACCACGAGTATCGTGTTAAGGTTCATTTTTCCATTATGTGTAATTTTCGCTGTTAAGTTTTTCGACGACAAGCAGTGTAATAACGAAAGTAGACATGCTGAAATATAAAATAATCTATATTAGACACTTGCACTACCCATTAAAAACCTAATCAGTTTTAGGAAAAAGTAATATTGCACCCTATCAATCAAGATTATTTTTGCGACAATGCTTCAGTGATTTAGAGCAACAACTACAGTGGGCCAGTCAGCTACTCCTTCACTGAATTGAGACATTCTCAACCAAATATTACACAAGAATAACTCTTATTCCTATAATAGTTAGTCACTGTTTTTTCCTCAAGGAGTTACTAACAAACTAAATAACTTCTCGTAAGTGTGACCAACCATTTTCAGACCCCAGAGGTTCGCCTCAATAAGTCTGACGTAGGGAACGACAAATATTGGTGCAAAACCAAAGAGACCTTATCCATTTATGGAGTTCGCGCTGATTTTGATTCCATAAAACACCCTCCGTATGGGTGGTCGCTCCAGGATGACATGCAGGCCATGTATGAAACCTCACGTTGGAAACCAATGGAAGAGACCGTAGGATGTGTTGTCACACATCCTTCTCCCACTTACTATAAATACTTCTCCATTCACCTTAGTATTGAACCATGCAAACACCATCTGTAGGGAGGTCGCGCCTAGGGCGTCACGACGCCGAGCATCAAAATCATGGTGTGAACTTATACAGAGAACGTGAGTGGAAGAATGTACATATATATATATGTACCACATATATCTCATATACTTGATATATCTAATATATACACCTAATCCTCCCACTTAGTATTTTATAACTAGGGTCATTACTTAGGTAAAATCCGGCTAAATGAAATTATCTAAGTTTATTAGTTTGCCTAATATTACTTTTATATTGGATTTGTTTAACACTTAATGTTTTAGTTCATTAAACACTTTAACGAACTAACCACATTATTATATGCTATAAAATATTGAATAATTCAACCCCCAGGTTGGTTCCCAGGTAGAGGTGTTCCCTTACGGTCAGCTTAAGTACCTCAACCTAGACAGAACCTTCCTTAAACAGGGTTCTTTTATAGGAAATATTTTATTAAACTTTTATTTCGACATTTTAAACCTATTTAAAACCAAAATAAAAAGTATACAACCTAGGATATAATCAATTCCAAACCCCTTTAAAATTAATTATTGAAGATCTAGAGTTTGCATGCAATTCTTGATTATAGACTTTAATTTCTATTCACAAAACTTATAACACTTATAAATTTAAAGAAATTGAAACTATAATCATACACCAATGACATACATAAATATAACATTTATATTTACTAAAGTAATGTCATGCTCAATACAACTTTATTTTCATCTAACTTATATTAAGTAATCATGAAAATAAATCATGCTATCATAAATTATGACTATTATATGCATATGATGCATGAACATGCTTAACCTGTGGTGAGATTTTAAACTATATGGTATACTTTATGCAACATATACAACTAATCAAGTATACATTCAAAATGCATAATAATTAAATAGCAAAATAGATCGATTTTTGGCTTCCTATAGGAAAAGAAACAAAAAAAAAAATAATTTATAAAACCCAGCGCCTAGGCGCCCGAGCCCAGCGCTTAGGCGCTGCCACCACTACTGTAGGCCCGAGCTCTCGGGTTTCTACATCTCTAGTAGCGCTTAGGTGCCGCTGTTTGGTGCCTAGGCGCTGGGCAGTGGTGCCTAGGCACCGCCCACCCGATTTCTTTGGTTTTTCTTCACTTCTCTTATATTCTTTCACAGCAACTCCTTGCCACGAACGACACGAATTTACAGACTCGATTTATCGGATTAAACGCACCAAAAGAACGGGATTTTACATTGATCGAATCAATGGAAAAACTGTAAATCTAATGCCAACAATCGAAAACATCTATTTGCAAACCACATACATCAAATGTATAGAAACACCCACCATTCTTTACCTTGTTATTCAAAACAAGATCGAATCCAGAGCCTAGGCTGATACCAATTGAAGGGATCAGATCCCGTAGCGGAAGCGCGGGAACGCGTGTGCTTTGATCTTGTCGAATTACAACAAAGAAAAGACATATAAGCATGAATAGAAGGAAGTTAGTGATACATACCTTTGAAGACACCTCTTCAATGTAGACACCAACACCACAACAGTCTTCCTCGCTATCCTCTGGATATTAAGAACTCGATTTGTGAGAACCATCTTATAATTGAAAGGGAAAGCGAGAGATCGAGAGAGAAAATTTCTTGTTGGAGTTTCGGAAACTCAACAACCGAGAGTCAGGTACGAAAAGAAGGGGAAAACCTCTCTTTTTATAAGGGAGGAAGAGTGAGGGGGAAGTCACCACTTTCCCACTCACCATTTCCCACTTCCCAAAACCTCCCCCACTTTCCCCTTTTTTTCTCTTTTTATTTTTATTATTTTTATTATTTTTATTTTAATTTAATTAAAACCATTTTAATTAAATTAACAATTAATTAAATCCAATTTAATTAATTACAAAATAATTCTTAATTAAATTAAATTAAATCTAATTTAATTTAACCAAATTAACATATCACATTAATTTATTTGAATCACATTTAATTAAATTAAATTAAAATTAATCAACCATATTAGAATCAAATTCTAATATCCTTGTCTCTCATAATTTTGAACCAATTCAAAATGAACTTTTTATTATAATGTATCAACATACATTACATTAATTGCATCTCATACAATTAATCTTAATTCCCTTTGACAAATTTGAACAATTAAATTATTTTAAATATTAAATGTTCTTAACCATCATTTACGAGATAGCAAGGGGACCTAATGGACCTACAGATCAGAAGCTTGAACGATACGAGATTAATTGATTAAACTCATTAACCAAATTAATCAACATTCGTTAACTGTCGGTCGCTCAACTAATGACTCACAGCTGCACTCTTCTTACTATATACTATTTTGCGTCCACAGATTTTTACCATTAACGGTAACTCAATCCTTCACGAGGGTTCGTAACCACAGCTGGGTCAAATTACCGTTTTATCACTGTGTTACATCTTGTACCTTAAGTACCGCTGATCTTCTAATGAACAACCCGGTTATGGTCCAACCAATAACCGGAAGTCCCTCTCAGGCCAGTGAGAGGGTGGGGCCCCTTGTTCAAGTCCCGAGTGAGCACTTAAGAGAACACTTATCTACTTACCTTAAAGTCGGAAATGAGTGAATTCCATCTTGTGTAGTTATGTTACCAGTTCCCCACTCGGTCTTGTCCCAAAAATGGTAGGCATATTGAGTCGGCGACTCGGGCCACTCTCAACCATACAAATCAAAGGACGAGCCCCAACAGGCAGGAGTCCATAACTCACTCAGGATTGAGATTGAGTTACCTGGTCACCCTATTGAAATATTAATTTATTAGCTAATGATATTACAACTAAAGATTAATTATTTCGTAGCCCGATCTTATACAAACTCATTGTATAGGATACCCCCGCTCGCATGTCTCCACACGAACGACTTGGATCAAGTCATTTGTAACTATTACAAAATGGATCCTATCCATAGTGTTACCAGAATAAGGTACTCAGCCTTATCCTTATACTATATGAAGGGATGTGAATCCCGGAGTGGAAACAGATTTCGTTGCTGATTTTCGGGATACAAAATCAAATTTTACAGAAGAAAAATACAGGGGAAAAACAAACCTTTGAAGAACGTTTCTTCAACTAGTTTTCCTCGAACACCACCACTATTTATTCCTCGCTATCCTCTTGGGTCTCGGGATCGTGCTGGTGGGAGCAATCCTTTGGAACGAGAGGGAGAGATTGAGAGCCCTTTGAGAGAAAATGATGGGAGAGTTCCTTGGTTCTGTTCTGTTCTGCAACAACATCTTCTTCTCCTTCTCCAACACTTGGAGAAGAAGAAGAAGGGTGACGTGGGGTAACTCCCCACGTCACAACACCTCCCACTCCCTTGCAATTTTTCAAGGGAGTTAATATTAATAATAATATTAATATTAATATTAATATATATATATAATATATAATAATAATTAAAATATATATATAATAATATATATATATATATAATTAATTAATCAAATTAATTAATATAATTAATTATTAATCCAATTAATAATTAATAAATATATATACACATAAATAATTAACACTTAATTATTTATTATAAAATTAGAATCATATTCTAAAACATTTATCTTGTATAAATATAGGTTTAATGTACATCTTATGTACATTATTTTTAACCTACAGTTTTAATATGAATCTCATTTATATTAATTTCATTTGAATCTCATTCAAATAATATGTATCATAATATATAGTTTTAATTTACAATTAACTATATATATTATAATGTATCAATATACATATAATCCCTTAAGTAATTTGAACAATTCAAATTCTTCCAAA
>NW_019104629.1:513193-523956 GCF_001995035.1 Momordica charantia
CTATCGAGGTCGCCGGCCGTCGGAGAGAAGGAAAAAAATTGGGGGGGCGGGGTGTTTCACGAAAAGTGGTGGGTTTGGGGCTAGGGTTTCCTCTTCCCTTTTCTTTTGTTTTAATACATAAAACCCACTTGGGCTAGGGTTTTTCCTTTACCTTTCTTTTGTTTAAGGCCCACTTACCCAATCACTCCTTGTTAAACAAAACCAAGCCCACGAATCAAGAAATTAGAATCCTATTCCAACCTCCTTAAGCTTATTTATAACCAATAATAGAATTTCGTAGTTGGTCCAACGGCCCAGAACAAATGCCAACGAAGCGAGACCCTCACTAAACAATAATTAAATAAGTACCTACACGCAATTAACTCACAACAATTTCCACAGCAGTTTAAAATAACTGAAATGAAACACTTAAGTTAAATAAAGATAAATACATAAATAAAAATAAAAATAAAAATAAATCCTAAGAAAGGAAGTCCCGAGACTCGAGGGTAACCTAACCTGAGTAACGCGGGGCGTTACATATATACTATATATCTTTTATATACGGTTCCAGTTACATGACATAACCTTGAATGTTAGGTTATTGGATTTGGGTTAATCCAATTCTATTAATAACAACTTTATTGAATGAATATTTGTTTTATGTTTACAAACCACGAGTTTAAGGCATAAAACCCAACAGTTCGTGATCTCGGTGAAATTTACAATACTTGCTTTTGTCCTTTTTGGCGGAATCACTTCTAGAGCGCTCTGGCCATTGGAATAGGTTATCGGCGGGGGTTTCATCGATCTGAGCCAATATCTGGTGTACTGTGATACGCGTGGGTGTGTATTTCCCATACCTTTGCGGTCAGTTTGCCTTGGTGTTCTCGCGAATTTTGCTAGACTCTTTTTTCGAGATAGTCCTTTCTATTGGCTTCCCTTTGTCATGTCAAGCTGAGTCGTTCGACTTCTTATTTAGGGACTGGGCTTCTAGCAGCTCTTCTCCTGCTTTATGTCGGTTGATTCAGGCCATGAGTTTGACTATGGATTTGGTGGGGAACTTGCTGAGCGAGCGGACAAGCTTCCTTTCTTTGATCCCCTTGGAAAGCGCCCAGATGGCAAAACTCTCGTTACAGTTAGGTACCCATAGCCGTTCATTGGTAAAGCCGGCTACATATAATTTGAAGTCTTCGCTTTTCTTTTGTTTAACAGACGAGAGGTGGGTTTTCATTTGCCTATTGATGCAAAAATAATGAAACTGGTCGACAAATTTCCGAGCCAAGTCTTGGTAGCTTCTGACTGAGTGTTGGGGGAGGCTTTGGAACCATTGTCGAGCAAGTCCTATAAGGGTTCCAGAGAAGCCCCGACACTGTTTGGCATCGTTGTACCTCACCTGGCACAGCGTCATTGTATAACATGGCACGGTCCACGGGGTACGGCAATCCATCGTATTTGTTGATGAGAAGCCCTTTGAACCCCTTCGACAGTTTCATAGAGAAGATGTTGGCCGTGAATGTTTCTTGGGCTATCTTCAACGGTTAGTTTTAAGTCTTGGGCCCACCCCTGCTCCGAGCCCAGCTCTCACTCGGTTGAAGATTTCCTCCTTTATCCGATCTAACTCCTCTTGACCGATCCCAACTTGGGATCTGCTCCCCTGCTTGATGTGTCGGTGCTAGTTTGAGTGTCCACGTTGGAGCTGGTCGCTCTATGCCCGGAGCGATTTCTGTTGAGTTTACTCTGAAAGTCTTTCAACCATTCAAGGAGCCCGACAGATGCTTGCGGGTCCTCGTTTCCGAGTCTTCCATGGGTCGAGGCCTAGGGCTCCCCGCCAGTTTCTCCCCTTTCGACCGCGCTCCCATTGGGAAAGGGGAAGGTTTTATAGGTTTGGTCGCTTAGGACAACCTCGATTAGCCTCCCCATATGGGAAGCCATTTGGACGTTAGCTGCCCACATCTCGCTACGAAACCCTGGACTTTTGCAATGGGGATGCCCCACCTTCCATTTGCAAAGATGGTCGATTGGGTGAAGGAAGTGGATGGCGTCCTCGGTTCTCCTTACTTTCTGCAGAGTAGGGGGAGTCGGGACAAGCTTATCAATGGGTTTATCGAGCCAATGCTCTTCGTCGACAGTATTTCGTAGGATGACTCCTTGTCGGAAGCCATTCCCATGATGTCTTAGTGCAGAGAACTAGTTTTCATTTTGGCTTGAAAAGGTCTTCCCCGTAGATGGCACCAACTGTTGACGGCGAATTCTTGCTGAGGCCACGTGTCCTCGGATGAATAGCTCGATCGGAGAATAAGGGAACCTAAAACCAAAGAACTCGATGCTGGTACGGTGTCCCACCTAAAATGCTCCGATGATCGAGTTAGTAATATGAGTAGGAAATAGAAGAAAGACACCTTAAGTGTGAGTGACAGATTTTTCACTTACTTGGTGAGGATGAGGGTCCTTCCTTTTATATCCGAGGGTGGCCAACTAGGAAGGACATGGTTGGAGGTGGTAGGGGTGCGACGCGTAGTACGGTGGGCATCGTGGGGCATGTTTTCGATAACTATGGGGTCGCACCACCACCTGCAACCTTGAGGCCTATCGCCTGAGGTGCGCCCGCCATATTGGAAATGCATGATTCCTGTCACGATTGCATACGATGTGTAACCGTTTGTGGTCCCACATTCCCTCGTGAGCGAACATGTGTCTTACTTGACAATACCAGCTTACAAAGAGTAACCATACGTGGTCCCATGCTTCTCAAAGGTGGACACGCATCCTGCTCAGGTTCTTCCCCCCAACAAATATGATTCACATTAAAGGAGCTTTTGAATATGATTGGTTAAATATATGATATTTAATGAAATGAAACATTATTTAATTAATTAAATTAGTTTTATTAATTAATTAATATTTGAATAATTAAATTAGTTTAATTAATTAATTAATATTTAAATAAGTAAATTAAATATTAATTATGTAGTTAATTAAATTTGATTTAATTAATTAATTCATATTAATTTTAATTTGATTTAAATTAAAAAATGAACGAACCACCCCCACGCAGTTTCCCATGGAGAAGGCATTGTGACGTGGTGGGGGAGTTATCTTCATCCACCTACATAAATGCAGAAGCTCTGTATTTCGCAGAGGGTTTTCAAGACATTTATGCTGAAAAAAACGAGCTCGACTAAAATCACATAGTTATTCTCGAATTCAAAAACCAATTCCCACAAACTCGATCCTCGCCGAATTCATAGCAAGTAGACTGACTGGAGGCTATCCAATTAAGCTTCTGGTTTTTGCAAGGATTTTCTACAAAGGTTGGTGTTCTTCTCTATTTTTATGTTCTATGTTTTTCAATTTAAAAGGAAAATTCAAGAACGCAATTCACCGCTTCCGTTTGGTATTAACATCCTATCAATTGGTATCCGAGCGTGGTTATGTTATGGATTTTCCATTGTGATTTTCACAGAATACGATGGATTTTTTTTCTCTCCTTTATGAATGTGGGTTTGCAAGTTGGATAATTTAGAATTTTGGCATTTAGAGTCGACAAATTTACTTGATTTGATCGTGTTGGGCCCGTTGTTTTGGGCATTTAAGTTTGCAATTGAGTATGTAAGTTCGTGTCGATTGAAAGTCATTCGTGGGAGCTGATTTGGGTGATTTTTCTGTAGAAAATCGAAGATGGTGTTGCAGACCCAAGACAGAGCGTTGAGACGCTAAGAAGCAGAGTCTCAATGTTGTTCATATTCTGGGCAGAACGCGTATGAACCGTCGTGGCGTTGATTGCTGTCACAAGCGTTTCAACGTAGGAGGCGCTGGACCCACCACGTAATATGAATCGTCAAAGATTGCTCAAGAACCATTCATGGCCAGCATCCTGGTCATAGAAAAATATGACAGGTCGGCGGATCCTATAAACCATGCTACGTCCTACCACTACGCGATGCGTCAAGCAGGGTACAACGATATTTTGGGGCTTCTCCGGAGCCCTCATTGGACATGCTCGGTGTTGCATCCACACAACTATGTCGACAATGCGTGCAAGTATAC
The DNA here is from genome assembly GCF_001995035.1 of Momordica charantia. Next base: position 517,223 of record NW_019104629.1, read on the forward strand.
ACGAATAGTCAATTGTAGTACGTAACGAGATCGTATCCACAGGGATTTTTGGTTTATATTTTAATGATAAAAGCAGATACCAACAATTAAAAAAGGTATACAGAGTTAAATATGAATATTATCTAGAAGAATTCAAATAAATGAATAATAGGATGACAGAACATTGCAAGAGAGACAACAGTTTCAAGGCTATCGACGCAAGGAAAGAGCAGCACAGGAAGTGATAAGGGGGATTAAAAGATATGAAGGTGGCGGGGGAGATTCAACATACTTTAACACGTTATCAACCTATATTGTAGCATAGCTAACATTTATTAGTGCCCAGTTCGACTCGGTTCCCTTCCAAGACACCCCAAACATGAGTAAATACAACTTCCGTTGCTAAATACAGAAGCAATAAATCCAAACTATAGGCATGATTAGGGGACCACATTCCTGAGTATCCCTATAGCTATAGAAAAACGCTAATCACAAGCAAAACAAATCAGCACCCACAAGCCCTTCCGGGTCAATATCGGAGCTAACATACACGAAACAGCGGCCAACAGTAACGCGAAGAATTGAGAAATAAATTCAGATTTGCTTAAAAATAAATGTAGCATGCTAGAGATTCGGTCTCAAGTCAGTTACAGCGTGCGAACCTCCCCCGAAATGGGGTTTAGCTCATAATGGGTGAAGAAAACAAAATGGATGAAGAAGAAGTACAACCCATAGCAGAAAATTAGCTAAATGACAGAGAAGAAGAGCAGTCAGCGCAACGCAGCAGACGAGCTTCCCCTTTTTGGCGTCAGCTCTCCTCCTAAAAATGGGTATATTCCCTTCCTTGGTCTTTTTAGCTCTAAAATTTTGTCTCCCTTGGGATCTGCGTGTCCGTCGGCTATGGCAACCTTTCCTTTAAATATCGAGTCTCGTTTTTAGGGCACCCGACTGGGGATTGTATGGACATAAGTGAATCCCGTGTTTTTGGATTAACTGTACGGACACTCCTGCCCTGATATCGCTATGCTCCAGCTTTTATATGCTCCGTCTTGACAATGCTCTGGCTTTTCCTATCCGGTTTCACACTTCTTTCTCTTCTCGGCTCCTACTTAAAAACCTGTGCAAAAGAACCACAAATACGTGAGTTTATGCTGTTTTTGGCCAAAGTTCTCAAGACTAAGCATGTTTAGCTATGAGTTTGCAATAAAACACTATATATGTTAATTATGACCTAAAACCGATACACTTTGACATTTTAATGCATATGTTCACCCAAATAAACACTAGAATAACTCTCTTTTGGAGAGTTACACTCGGAAATGGTTCCAAGACCTCCCCTGATACTCTGTTGGAAGCTACCAGTACCTGGCTAGTAAGCTCGTGGACTAGTTCCACTATTCTTGCATCAACAGGCATATAGAAGCTCACCTCTCGTCGGTCAAGCAGAAGTCGGGCCAGGACCAGAAGACGTACGTCGCCCGCTTCTCTAACAAAAACTACGAGTACCTAACTGCAAAGAGAGCGTGACCGTCTGGGCCCTCTCTCAGTAGATCAAAGAAAGGAAGCTTACCTGCTCACTCGACGAATACCTTGTCAAATCCATTGCTTAACACATAGTAGGGGAAGAGATGCTTGATAACTCTCCAAAAAAGAGTTATTCTAGTATATATTTTGGTGTCTTTGTGTGAAGAAATGTCAAAGTGTGTATAATTTAGCACTCAAATCCCATAAATACTATTAGAAATCGAAGTTCCTGCTAAAAGTCCAATGTCTTGAATGATTTGACTAAAAATTGTGCTAAACTCTCTTATTTTTGGCATAATTTCGCAGGTTTGGAAAGAGAAGACAAGGCATGATGAGAGCGTTGAGCCCATAAAAGAGTAGAGGAAGCATGTTCAAGGTAGGGCAGTAGAAAGTTGGAGCGAAGAATCGTTTGGAGCATGGATTTACAACGCAGTAACGGTCCTAGCCATGGGAAACTTACCATGCCCGTACATCTCTAGCTAGGTGCCCTAAAATGGGGACCCAATATAAAAGGGACATTCTAACCTAGCCGACACACACAGATCCCAAGAGAGACACAATTTTTAGTGTTGGAAAAGACAAGGAAGAAGAATCTCACCCTTTTTGGAAAATAACTGACAACAGAGGAGGATATTCGGCTACTGCGGCGAGCTGTCATCTCCATATTCAATTTTCTTCTCTATTCTTTAATTGGGTTGTAACATTTCTTTACGCATTATGTTTTCTTGTTCCTCAATGAGCTAAACCCCATTTCGGGGGAGATTTGCGTGTTGTAACTGATGAAAACCGAAACTCTAGTCGATTTACATTTGTTATTAAATAAAGCTGTGTGTATTTCTTGAATCTTACTGAACATTGTTGGCCACTATGTTTTGTATGCTAGCATCTATATGATTCGGGAAGGCTTACGGGTAGCTGACTTGATCTATTTGTTATTAGCTAGCTTTTTCTAGTAKGGTCATGGATACTCAGGAATAAGGTCCCCTATTCGTGCTTAGAACTTGTGTTTATTGCTTGAATATTTAGCAATGAGAGTTGTAGGTATTCATGTTTGGGTGTCTCGAAAGGGAACGCTGTCAAGTTGAGCATTAACGAAAGATTTTGTGCTAGAGCCTAGGTTGGAATTCAATGAAAGCAAGCTATGTCTCTACCGTATTCCCATATCTATTTACGCCCCATTTTTGTTATTCTGTGCTGTAGCTTCTTCTTGTTGTCAACATTTTAAAGTCTGTTCACTACTGGGATCGTTTATTGCGTTGTTTGTGATATTTTTCTGTATTGTCAACACAATCATCTATATTTTATTGTTTTTGCACTTTTGGAATCTTCAAGCATAGTATAGTTTAGAATATTTTCCTAGGTCTCTATGGATTCCACCTCGTTTCGTATTGCAATCGACATATGTAGTGTACACTTTGACGTGTATCCAACACAGTTGTGTGGACACAACAAGTTTTTGGCGCCGTTGCTGGGGACTTACTTCATTTTATTTTAAGCCATAGTGTTTGAGGATACAGAGCTTAATCGAGTTTTCTCTTTCTCACATTTTTGTGTGGCTATAGGTGAATGAATGATTTTGAGAGCTTGTAGTATATTATTGATCACGAGAGGTACAAGACTGAAACTGAAAAACAATTAGGTAAAACCATTAAAACACTTCGATCAGATCGAGGTGGAGAGTATATGGACTTGAGATTCCAGGACTATATGATAGAACATGGAATCACGTCCAAACTCTCAGCCCCTGGTACACCTCAACAAAACGGTGTATCAGAAAGGAGAAACAGAACCTTGTTAGACATGGTTCGATCAATGATGAGGTATGCTCAATTGCCTAACTCGTTTTGGGGTTATGCAGTGGAGACTACAGTTTATATTTTGAACGTAGTTTCATCAAAGAGAGTTTCTGAAACACCCTTTGAGCTATGGAAGGGTCGTAAACCTAGTTTACGTCACTTTCGCATTTGGGGATGCCCGACACACGTGTTCATGACTAACCAGAAGAAACTGGAACCTCGTTCAAAAGTATGCCTATTCGTAGGTTACCCTAAAAAGACGAGATGTGGCTTCTTCGATCATAAAGAAAACAAAGTGTTTGTATCGACAAATGCTACTTTCTTAGAAGAAGGCCATGTTCAAGATCATAAACAACTGAGTAAGGTAGTAATTAACGAGATTTCCGAAGAGGCTACAAACACGTCAACAAGAGTTGTTGATCAAACTGGCACTACAAAAAGAGTTGTTGATGAAGACAACACATCGCGTCAGTCACATCCACCTCAAGTGTTGAGGGTGCCTCGACGTAGTGGGAGGATTGTGTCACAACCTGTCCGCTACTGGGTTTAATTGAAACTCAAGTTGTCATACCTGATGACGGCGTCGAGGATCCATTGACCTATAAGAAGGCAATGAAACATACTGACAAGGACAAATGGGTCAAAGCAATGGACCTGGAAATGGAGTCGATGTACTTCAATTCTGTTTGGGAACTCGTAGATCAACCTGACGGGGTAAAACCTATAGGGTGCAAATGGATCTACAAGCAAAAACTGTTGGGTGTGTTGCCATAAACTCGTAGTTTGTATTTTGTAAAAACATATGTCTATTTAATAAAGTTTTATTCAATAAATTTGTTGTTGAATCATAGCTTTGCATTTTCCAAAATCCAATAAACTAAACATCCAAGGTTATTTATGATGTAATCGGGACAGTATATATACTGGGTATATAGTTGATAGACGGGGTTATATATTTGACATACCCCTAATATATGAATGGATAATGTCCCGTGAATAACCTAAAGGGTCTATAGCATACGGATAAGGCTGGGTACCTTATCCTGGCAACATTATGGATACGGCCCACTCTGTAAAGGTTACAGACGACTCGATCCAGGTCGTTCGTGTGGAGACATGCGACTGGGGGTATCCTATACAATGAGTTTGTATAAGACCGGACCATGAAATAGGCAATCTTTAGATGTAACATCGTTAACTAATAGGTTGCCATTTCTTAGGATGACCAGGCAACTCATTCTCAATCATGAGTGAGTTATGGACTCCTGCCCGTGAGGGCTTGTCCTTTGATCTGTATGGGTGAGAGTGGCCCGAGTCGCCGACTCAACATTCCTACCATTTTAGGTACGAGACCGAGTGGGGAGTTGGGAACATAACTTCACAAAATAGAATTCACTCCTCCCGACTTTAGGGGAGTAGGTGAGTGTTCCCTTAAATGCTGACTCCGGGACTTGAACAAAGGGCCCCACCCTCTCATTGGCCGAGAGGGACTTCCGATTATTGGTTGGACCATAACCGGGTTGTTCATTAGAGGAGCAGTGGTATTTAAGGAGTAAGATATAACTCAGGGGTAAAACGGTAATTTGACCAAACTTGAGTTACGAACACTCGTGAAGGATTGACTCGTCATTAATGGTCGTATATCCATTGACACGAAAACATTCTGCAGTGAGAAGAGTGCAACTGCGTGTCTTTAGTGGAATGACCCGTAGTTAACGAATCTAGATTAATTCGGTCAATGAGTTTGACCGATTAATCTTGCATCGTTGGAGCTTCGGATCTGTAGGTCCATTAGGTCCCCTTGCTAGCTCATAACGGGAAAACGAGGATCAAATTTTTGGAAAAATTTCAATTGTCCAAATTACTTAAGGGATTATATGTATATTGATACATTATAATATATATAGTTAATTGTAAATTAAAACTATATATTATGAGAGATATTATTTGAATGAGATTCAAATAAAATTAATATGAATGAGATTCATATTAAAACTATAGGTTAAAAATAATGTGCATATGATGTACATTAAAACTATAGGTTATACGAGAGAAATGTTTTAGAATATGATTCTAATTTTATAATAAATAATTAAGTGTTAATTATTTATGTATATATATATTTATTAATTATTAATTGGATTAATAATTAATTTGATTAATTAATTATATATATTAATTATTATATATATTTTAATAATTATTATATATATATATATTATTATTATTAATATTAACTCCCCTGCAAAATTGCAGGGGATTGGGAGGTGTTGTGACGTGGGGAGTTACCCCACGTCAACCTTCTTCTTCTTCTCCAAGTGTTGGAGAAGGAAAAGATTATGTTGTTACAGAACAGACCCAAGGAACTCTCCCATCATTTTCTCTCAAAGGGCTCTCAATCTCTCCCTCTCGTTCCAAAGGATTGCTCCCACCAGCACGATCCCGAGACCCAAGAGGATAGCGAGGAAGAAATTGTGGTGGTGTTCGAGGAAAACTAGTTGAAGAAACGTTCTTCAAAGGTTTGTTTTTCCCCTGTATTTTTCTTCTGTAAAATTCGATTTTGTATCCCGAAAATCAGCAACGAAAATCTGTTTCCGCTCCGGGATTCACATCCCTTCAATTGGTATCAGAGCTAGGTTGTAGTTCTGATTTTTTGGGATCAAAATCGTTGAGTTTGGTGGGTGATTTCATATTTTCCAAATATGGGTTTGCGGGTTGGGAAAATTCCAGATTTTTTGCACTTAGATAGCGTTTTTCTTCGTGATTCGATCATGTAAGGGCCCGGTGTTTTGGGCATTATGTTTTTGCTTAGTTTCTGTAAGTCTGTGTCGCTCGAAAGTCGTTCGTGGCTTCGGATTGGGCGAAAAGTTGCAGAAAACAGCGAAGGAGACGAAGCAGACTGCGCAGACAGCGCCATGGTGCTATGCAGCAGCGCCACGGGGCGCCCTGGACAGCACATAGCGCCACGGCGCTGCACTGTAGCGCCGCGGCGCTGTGCAGCCCCATGGAGCCATGCCAGGGCGCCGCGACGCTGCTGCTACAGCAGCGCCATGGCGCGGCCCTTAGGCGTCGAGGCGCTGTCCCGGGTGTTTTTCGACGCGGTTCCGAGGCTCCGGTTCGCGGTTTGAGGGCAGATGCAGTCGATTTTCTTATTTTTTATTATTTCGTTTTCTTAGGGTGCCAAAAACCATTCCAACTTTGCTATTTAATTATTTTATGCATTATGAATGTATATTTTAATTAAAATCATATAGCACATTGTACGCCATATAGTTTTAAAATCCCACCATAGGTTACATGCATAATATGTATGTTTGATATATAGTATGTATGAATGGTTATGCATCATATAGTTATAAATGTTATAATGTATGTATGCATGTTTTATTTTCATAATTAATATAAGTGTTGTATTAATTAGATGAAAATAAAGTT
>NW_019104629.1:556430-570443 GCF_001995035.1 Momordica charantia
GCTCTTAGGTTGTTGCTCCTTTGTTACCTCTTTTGAGTGAAGCTTTGTTGTTTCTTATCCAATTGCATTTATTTGATTGTTTTCAGATGAGGCCGATGATTCAGTTCATACTTTTACTGGCCATACTGGTAAGAGTCTATTCTAATTGTTTTTCAGTTTATGTGTGCAATATATACAAACACACATACATAACATACATACATATATATAACATATATTGCTTGCTTTTTCTTCTTATGCTCTCTCCATAAGGTTCATATATTTATTTGATGAATCAATTGATGACAATAATAACTCATGTTTTCAATCTTTGAATCAAAGTGGAGTAGTATTAGATGTAAGAAATTTTCCTAATCTAACTTTGTGAAGCTTATTTTTCATTCATCTTATAATTGGAGGTGTATTTTTTCATGAATATGTCAAAGAAAATATTGAACCTTTCCCTCATATTAACGGAAGTTCATATTGGTGTACCCCTTTCCCTTAGGCGAGGTTTACACGGTGGCTTGTAGTCCAGTAGATGCTGCTTTAGTTGCAACAGGTGGTGGAGATGACAAAGGATTCATGTGGAAGATTGGCCGAGGAGATTTTGCACAGGAGCTTAGTGGTGTGTCCATGATACTGTAAATGGTTGTAAACATATATTTTTGTTTTGCTTTTCATTTCCAAACGTATTATATTATGCTTCCTAAGTACCAATTCCCCTTCCTTTCCCTTAGCTAATTCTGTGAATTAGCATATTAGATCTTATATCTGTTAATTTTTTCTAACTGGTTTAAGGGCAACTATATGCAGGTCACAAGGATTCTGTGTCTAGCTTAGCATTTAGTACAGATGGACAATTACTTGCATCAGGGAGTTTTGATGGACTTATCCAAATTTGGGACATTTCCTCGGGGAATCTTAAATGCACACTTGAAGGTCCAGGAGGGGGAATTGAGGTGAAGCTCTATTTATTTATGATAAAATTGATTATTTAACCAAGCCATCCATTTTTTAGGATGATCGAGGTTTAGGTTCATTAATAAGAACCATTTATATCTACCAGTCATCATTCTTTAGGATAATCCCCCTTTTTCTTTCTGTTTGTTTCTTGCTCCATTGGGGATGGTACAACAACCTATTTTTGGAGGACTGTTGGTTGGATGATCAAACCGAAACACATTTCATCGTCTTTACTGTCTTTCTGATAAGTGGTTGCATTAAGTGGCCTCTGTGTTGGTCTTCGGGAAATTCCTCTTTTATTTCTCTGGTCTCTGCTTTTTTTTTTGGAGATAATTCTCTAGCCTCTGTCGCGGACAGGGAATTGTTGAAGGTTGTTGATTTGCTTGTACCTAGGGGAGGTACGTGTGATTCAGGCAAGGAAGAACTTTCGTATTTTATCCCGTAACCCATCGTTGGGTTTTACTTGTAGTTCTTTCTTTAATATTTTGATCGATTTTACTTGTAGCTCTTTCTTTAATATTTTGAGTGTTTCTTTGCCTCCCCCTAATGCCTCGCTTTCGCCTTGCTCTAGAAGGTAAAAATTCTGAAAAGTTAAGTCACAGGTTTTACATGGAAAAATTAATACCATAGACAATATTTAGTAGGGTTCTTTTTGATTGGGTCCTCAGTGGTGTGTCCTTTGCAAAAATGCTTATGAGGACCTTGACCGTATCCTGTGGAGCTACCAGTTTATTTGGGTTAGTTCCTAGAGGTTTTTGGTGTTTCTTTGGCTTGTAATAGGATGGAGTTTTGGACAATGGTGGAGGAAGTTTTGCTTTGCCCCTTTGGGATAGAGGGACCCTATTGTTGCAGCTAGCATACTTGTTTCTTCTTTTTGCTATTTGTGGGGTATTCGGATTGAGAGGAAAATTATAATTTTCATGGGTGGAAAGGTCATGGGAAAATTTGGGATCTAGTTAGATTTAATACTTCTTTGTGGTTGTCGGTTTTAGGCTTGTTATAATTACCAGGTGCCATTCGTTTTAGTCGGGGTCCCTTGTTGTAGATGAATTCTTCTTTGGTGCTTGTTTTTTGTATGGCTCTTGTATGTTATTTTATTTGTTCTCAATGAAAACTTGGTTTTTATTATAAAATAATGCTTAGTGGGTAAGGTGGCATCCCAGAGGACATCTGGTTTTGGCTGGTTCTGAGGATTCCTCCGTTTGGATGTGGAATGCTGATAGAGGTGTCTATCTTAATATATTTTCTGGTCACGGTGCTAGTGTTACCTGCGGTGATTTTACCCCTGATGGTATTTAACTAATCTCCACCTTGTTTTTTTTTTTTGTTACTCTATGTGACGATCAATTACCAGATTTTATGATATGCACATTTTTAAATATTTTTTTTTTTCAAATGACCATGATGTTATTCAAGGTAAAATGATTTGCACGGGTTCTGATGATGCAACGATGAGGATATGGAATCCAAGAAGTGGTGAGAATATTCACGTTATGAGAGGTACGTTTGAAACTTGAGTTTATGATCCATTTAAAAATTTTTCCTCATTAGTTATGAACTTGTTAAAATTTCAAACTCATAAGGAATTAAAATTGAAATCCTTGCCCTGATTTTTTTAGAAATTGATTGGTCAATCTTCTGTGTATATTTTACTTTAATCAATATATTTATTTATAAGTTTTTTTTTAATAAGAAAAACTTTTTTCTAAGTATACTTTTTGGGAAGTGCAATTTCCATTGGACAGATGTTAATGTATTGGTTAGGAAGTATTGAGAATTTAATTTTCCATCCTTGTCTTTTTGTGAAAGTTTGATGAGGTCGTATTCCTCATCTACCTCTGAATATGAGCTAGTCTTGGACAATTGGGACTTGCTAGAACGGTACGAGATTAGGGATATAGGAAAAGAGTGATCGTTTAAGACTTGCTTGATCTTGAAAGTGAATCCTTTTAATATTTTAAAAGAAAAGTGTTAGGATTCCAAATACAAGAACCTAGCTAGAAAACTATATTGCAACATCAAAGAGAAATTAAAATATCATTACCCTTTCGAGAGGGCTATCTCTCTCCCAAGAACCATGCTAAGTTCTTCACCAAAATACTATTTCCAAAGATGCTCTCCTTTTCCCTTACTACCCTTATTTATATCCATTTTACCCCTAACTAATTACCATACTACCCCTTCATACTAACAAATTTATATTCCCCTATACCCCTAATAGGGCTCTCACAATACCCCGCCCTTCAAAGACACCTTGTCCCGGTGTGCATACACAAAAACAATTTTTTTTTTTAAAGAAGAAAATATCCACCCAGAAACTGCTTCAAATGGAAAGTAAAAGAAAAATCCTAGCTGGCACGCAGTGGTGTGTGACAAACGATGGCGGTGGTGGCGTGACGAACTTCGGTGGGTGATGGTGTACACCAGCGGCATACGGCGGACGGCGGCTGTGGTAGACGGTGATGGCTGAGGATTGACGACAATGGTGGATGCCCAAGTCGCGGTCGGCGACGAACACTGTGAAGGTGGACGACGGCATCATGTTGGGGTTAAGATGGAATTTCCCAATGATGGGTACTAGGGTTTCTCCCATCTCATGGGTAGGGATATGCCATTTCGGGTCAAGTTTTGGGTTTGGATTTTAAACAAATCTTGACCCGGTCCGAATCCCAAACCTATCTTGCCCAACCTCCTTTTCTGAATCAAAATAGGCCACACCAAAGTCATTTAATTTCAGTCCTCTCAGCCCAATTCTCGCTTCCAGCCCAAGGTCAAACTTTTCCACAGAACCTTCTTCCTTGCTCTTCACGTGACTCACATGGTTAGGGTTCCTTCTTCCTTCTTTCTCTTGCGACCCTTCTTCTCCTTGAAGCTCCATGGTTGCCTCTTCACAGAACTTCCATCGGCGCCTCCTCTTGAGCTTCTTCTCCGACCATACTTGCTTTCGTTGGCGATGACTTCCATTTATCTTATGTCTCTTTCTCCTTTTGTTTTCGTTGTTACTTTCAACTCTTTCCCAACGATTATTAAAACTCCTCCCCTCCGAGTATTCGATTCTCGCCACGGAACCATCCAAGGTCGACCTCCCTTGGGAATTCCAGCCTCAATCGCAACATTCATCAGCTCAACTCGCCCGATCTTCGAATTTCGTCGGAGTCTAATTTCTACTTCATCCCTCTTTTCAAACTTTTGTGATCGGTTTTGCTTTCTTCTTCTCCTCCCCAGCTTCTTTTCGCTCAGTTGCGGATAATTTTTATCATTCGTTCTCGATGAATCCCTGCATGCTGACCTTTTCATACCTCGGTTGATTTTCCATCAAGCTCCAGTCCACGTTCTTGGGTATGATCGCCGTCTTCCAGCAACTCTTCACCCCTGCTTCTGACAATCCAATAACTTCAAGACCGGTTTCTTCACAATTGGTCCTTCCGTCTTTGTATCTCTTTTTCCCTCCCAAACGGTCTTGTTGTGCACTCCGTAAGCAAATCTCGCATTTCTTTGAGTTGTCGTTGCAATTCTTTGAAAGGATTATCCTCTTCTACCGCCCATCTCCTTAGCTTCTGCAATACTAATGTTGATACAATTCCCATGGTTAGGATGAACTTGCTCTGATACCAACTTGTTCGGATCCTAAATACAAGAACCTAACTAGAAAAATATATTGTAATATAAAAGAGAAATTACAATATCAATAGCCTTTCGAGAGGGCTATCTCTCTCCCAAGAACCATGCTAAGTTCCTCACCAAAATACTATTCCCAAAGATGCCCTCCTTCTCCCTAACGACCCTTATTTATATCCATCTTACCCTTGGCTAATAACCATACTACCCCTTCATACTATCAAACTAATATTCCCCTATATCCTTAATATGGCTCTCACAAAATGATACTCCCAAAGTAGATAGGAAAGCTAGTAATCTGATAGGAATGACCCTTACGGTAATAAAGGGATATTATTAGGGTAATCTGATACCACTGATAGAACCTCCAAATATATTGAAGGATAAAAGATAAACGAACTACAATAGCTACCAAGTATTAGAGGTACTTGGACCCTGCCCCCTTGAGATATCACTCAAGCTTAAAACGTACTCACTAATTGGATAATATATTAATATCCCTAATAATATCCCTTTATTACCCTAAGGGTCATTCCTATCATAATCTAACCATTTTTTTTTTGTTCTTTGAAATCGTTTTGGGTTTAAAGATTAATAGAGAAAAGAGCTTAGTTATTGATGTTCTTTGAAACCCCTCGAAGGTGTCTCAGTAAGCCTTACTAGTGGGTGCCATCATCGGTAACCTTCCTTCTTCCTGCCTTAGCCTTGTTTTGGGTTACTGTCCCAAGAGTCTATCCTTGTGGAAACCCCAAAGAGTGGGATCCGTCTTTACTTCTTATGGCCATTAGTAATGGTGTGGAGAAAGCTTTTGAGAGATTTTATTTGGGAAGGTGTCCAGGAGGGTGGGATTACATTTAATTAGGTGAGAGGTGGTTTCAAGGCCAATTGACATTTGGGGCCTGGATGTTGGGAATCGAAGCTTTGCTATGAAGCCTTGTTGGCCAAATGTTATGGCATTTCCTGTTGGAACTGAACACCCTGTGGGATAGGATTATTGCACGTATGGTACCGTTCTTTTGAATGGGCTATAGTTTGTGGGTCTGAATGCATACATCTCGCGATCTTTCATTTTTCTTAAGCTTAAGTTGGATTTTTATTTTAAATAAAGGTAAATAGGAAAGCTCTGGAGAGCCTTTGGAGTTCAAGGGATGTAGGTAGACTTAACTTGAAAGATGACAGATATTTTAAAATATAATAGATAACCAATTCAATATTAAAAGAAAAAATTTATAACTTTGTCACTTTAAGCAAACATAACAAAATTGATCAATACAAACTAGTATATTAAAATACAAAAATGAAAATATCAAATATTTCTATAATAACAATTTGAACCATGTGTGGCACACATAGTTGGGCCATCCTTTCAAGAGAGAAAAGGCGCTCATTTGGAAACACATCCTTCGAGCTTTTTTTTGGGACTTTTTAGTTTTTATAAGTAAAGAAACCATAGACTCTACACAAAAATTGAACGCCCATTCGATAGACTCTGACAATATCATATTTCTTGCTATATCTTGGTGTAAAGCATCTCCACTATTTTACTCATATAGCATAGATTCTCTTTTGACCAATCGGAGAAGTTTCATGTAACTCCTTTGGTATTTGGGATATACCCACTATTTTGTAATTTCACTCATCAATGAAATTGTTTCTTAACAAAAAAGAAAAAAAATCTATGTGTGGTGCACATGTTAATTTACTATTACTTTCAAGTGGTGGTGATTTTATCTTTTTGTATTATTCTTCAGGTCATCCCTGTCACACAGAAGGATTGACTTCCTTAGCACTCAGTTCCGATTCAACCCTTGCTTTTTCTGGTTCAAAAGATGGTTCTGTTCATATTGTGAATATAGCAACTGGAAAGGTTAATTCTACAATTTTTAGATGATATCTATTTGTCTAACCATATAATTATCTTTCTTGTCTCAGTTAGATTGCATTCGAGTGGACAATTGATGCCACGTGCTAAAGTTTTTTGTTTTCTTGAAAGACTACTAATATGAAATATGGGCACTATCATTGTTTTGTTGAATATGTAATAGATAAACTAGATTTGATGTTACATATATACATAATTGTGTGAGGAGAGCTAAAGTTTGGTTGATGGAGGAAGGTGTAAAGAAAGAGGTTTTTGTGATATGTTATAGGCATGTGGGTTGATCATACCAACATTAATGCACCAGATCTCATAGAGAACTCCACAGCCAAGCCTGCTTCGGCGAGAGTAGTACTAAGTTGGGTGGCTATTTGGAAAATTCTCGTGTTGAACGCCTATAAAATATGTTATAGGCATGCTAGAAACTAGTTGGTCAGTTAATGTAAGAGGCAAAAGGAATTATGTATTATGGTAGCGGGCGAGACCTTGCATCATCTTGGTAGCTTGGAAAATGTATATGAATGGTTAAGTGGAAGAGTTAATATCAAATAAAATGTTAAAACTCTGAATTGTATTTATTTTAAACCTTAACAATGACGAATGTGAAAAGGGGTTCTAAAAATTTTGATATCTAAGGTGGTCAATGCATCAAAAGTCTAGATTGAGAATTTTGACAAATGTTGTGTTATTTTCCGAACTTTTATTTGTTGACAATGATGAATAAGATATTGACAAGTTGAATCTTATATTTGATAGATAACAGTTGTAGCTTAGTTGATCAGCATTAGACTTTAGCAACAAAGTTTAGATTCTTAATTTTAGCAAACGACTTTGGATTGGCCTATGTATTTATCTGCTTGTGGTACACTAAATTTTTGTAGGGTCGGTCAACAGATGTTTGTAGGACTGGTTGAGATATCCATAACTTGGCTTGGATATCCACATTTATAAGAAACAAAATTTTACAGTGGTTTTGACCATGGATGCAGATTTATGATGTTTTCATGTATATTGAAATGAAATCACTTACTGCTTTTGACAGGTGGTAAATTCTCTAGTTTCCCATTCGGATTCAATTGAGTGCATTGGTCTAGCGCCAAGGTATTGTGATTTTCTGCTATGTTGTCATTCACCTCCTTAAGGTAGAGGTTCCAAAAAAAGAAATTATGAAAGCATGTGAATCCGTAAAAGTAATGAATTTGATACATCATGTTGAATTAGTAGGGATGTTCTAATTGCTGCAGAAATGCTTTAGTGTAGACCCTTTTATTTTCTATAGCTTATGAATGTTCTGATTCTTGAAAACTTGCATTTCAGCTCCCCTTGGGCTGCAACTGGAGGAATGGATCAGAAGCTCATCATTTGGGATCTTCGACACTCGTTGCCACGCACTACATGCATGCATGAGGTCTGTTGAGAACTGATTTATGTTTTTAACTCAACTCTAGAATATAATTTAATTTATTGTTGATCTCATTGTAACAATCTGGCTTTTGGACTTATACTGACTATGGGCCTTTACCTTATGCATGTTATTGACATTTAAAAACTAGGGAAGAAGTACTTTAGAAAAAGAAAATTATACTAGCGCAATATAATTTCTAAAATATTCAAAACTTATATGGAATCCATGTAAAAGTAAAATTTAACAAAATCCAAAATTAAAAAAAAATATATTAATAGTAAATAAATAGAAACTTTATTTCAAGTTCTTAAAATAACTCTATCCAAGCATGAACAATATTTAAATGCGAAAAAATAACTCTATCCAAGCATGAACAATATTTAAATGTGAAAAAATAACTCTATCCAAGCATGAACAATATTTAAATGCCAAAAAAAGACCATGCTGACATAGACCCCATGACACACTTTAGCAAATAGTCCTTAGATTGGTGTATCGGAAGTGATTTTAACGTAGTTAGAAGTCCTTCAGAAAATTCGCGAGGGGGTAGAGTTACTAGAAGTATAAGAGACTTTAATGACTTCATAGAGGAGAGCAATTTGGAAGAAGTCCCTTTGAAGAATGGCTCTTTCACATGGTCAGATTTTAAAGAATTTCCAACCGCTTCCAGAATTGACAGATTCTTCCTTGCTCAAAGATGGTTTTAGCATTTTAAAGAGTCAACATTGTACAGACAAACGCGTTTCATTTCGGACCATTACCCTCTTCAGTTGAATTTAGGCCTTCAAAATTGGTGTCCCTCTCCCTTTCGTTTTGAGAACATGTGGCTAGAACACCCTAAATT
Organism: Momordica charantia; assembly: GCF_001995035.1. Next base: position 565,122 of record NW_019104629.1, read on the forward strand.
TATAGAGGAAGTAGAAGGATGGTGGACTTCTTTGCCTTCAAATGGATGGCCAGGATATGCCTTTATGGAAAAGTTGAGAGGTCTGAAGAAGTTTCTTATTCAATGGAACAAATAAGAATTTGGGAATGTGGCTATTTCTAAGAAAAGCATTCTTGACCAGATTGATGAGATTGACAAAGAGGAGGAAAGGGGGTTTTTAAACCCTTCCCGTTCCTCCCTGCGTTTTTCGCTTCAAGTGAACCTTCTGGAGGTAACCTTAAAGGAGCAACAATCGTGGCCCATAATGCAAACTACAGTGGCTTAAGGAGGGTGATGAAAATTCCCATTTTTTCCATAAATGGGTGTCGGCAAAAAGGAACAAAGCTGTCATTCGCTCTCTTGTTCAAATTCTTTCTTCAAATATGGATATTGAAAAGGAAATCCTTGATTTCTTTACAAATCTGTATTCCAAGGCAGAGATTTATTTTTGAAGATTTAGATTGGTCCCCCTAAGTTCCCATTGGCAAGTTTGGCTTGAGTCTTCCTTCTCAGACGAAGAAATTTATAGGGCAGTCAAGAGCTTGGGAAATTTGAAGTCCCCGGGCCCAGATGGAATGACAACAGAGTTCTATAAAAAAGCTTGGAATATTTTGAAGCCTGACTTGCTTGAGGTGTTCCAAGAGTTTTTTAGGAATGGAATCATTAATGCCCGCACTAATGAGACTTATGTATGTTTGATACCGAAGAAACTTCAAGCGAACGGAGTTAGTGACTATCATCCCATAAGTCTGATTTCCTCTTTGTATAAGATTATGTCTAAGGTCTTGCCCAACAGACTCAAAAGGTCCTACCTTCCATCATAGCAGATGCCCAAGCAACCTTTGTGGAAGGAAGGCAGATTTTGGATGCCATTTTAGTTGCGGCTGAGGCGGTGGGTGACCGGCAGTCTTCAAATAAATTAGGTTTTCTTCTCAAACTTGACTACGAGAAAGCTTATGACAAAGTAGATTGGGATTTTATAGATGCAGTTTTTGAGAAAAAAGGCTTTGGGCAGCGTTGGAGAATGTGGATCAGGGGCTAGTCCTCAACAAACTTCTCGATTATTGTTAATGATAGGCCAAGGGACAAAATCAAGTCGACAAGAGGTCTAAGACAAGGAGACCCCCTCTCTCCTTTCTTTTTCACTCTTGTTGGTGACTCTTTTAGCCGTTTGGTCCATCTTTGTTGTGAGAAGCGTATGATAAAGGGCTTTGAGTTGGGGGAAAAGAAGGTTTTGATCTCTCATTTGCAATATGCCGATGACACCATTTTGTTCTGTCCAGATGAGAATGGTTACTTATTTAAATGGTGGATTGTGATAAATTGGTTTTTAAGAGCTTCTGGCCTCTCTTTAAACCTGAACAAGACCTCCCTTATAGGCATAAATGTCAGGGTTGATAGATTAATTCATAAAGCTTCGAGACTGGGTTTTAGAGTGGAAGAACTTCCTTTCTCTTATCTTGGTTTACCTCTTGGGGGTAACTTCAAATCTACGGCCCTTTGGCGGCCAGTGGTTGAGCAGCTGAAACAAAAGCTTGGAAAATGGCAAAAGATTTTTCTCTCCAAAGGAGGAAGATTGACTTTAGCCCAATCGGTTTTGAATAGCATGCCTATTTATTTCTTATCCCTTTTGAAAGCCCCTGTAGGAGTTGCAAAAGAGCTAGACAAGTTGGTTAGAGATTTTTTCTGGAATGGAGGCAGATCTCTTCCCCACAGAAATTTAGTTAATTGGAACACCACTTCTCTGCCTTTGAATAAGGGAGGCTTTGGCATTGGAGCTTTCCACCTTTGGAACAATGCTTTGCTTCTAAAATGGCTTTGGAGGTTTACTCAGGAGGAAGCAACCCTTGGGAGGAGAGTGATAGAAAGTATTTATGGGACAGAACCTCACGGGTGGTTGTCCAAAAAGCCCAAAGGAAGAGCGGTTGGCAAACCTTGGTTTGAAATAGCAAAAAACAGCATTCTTTTCCTCAAGCTCCTTTCTTTCAAAGTTAATCACGGTAATAGAGTTCGCTTCTGGTTGGATAGATGGACAAGGAGTTCCACGCTTGCTCTAGACTTCCCTGATATTTTTGCTTTGTCGCTAAAAAAGGAGGCTACAGTTTAAGATGACCAGCTAGTTTGGGACCTTGGCATAAGAAGGGGCTGCTTGATAGAGAAATTGAAAGTTGGGTTGATCTTATGAGCAGATTGGATACCATTCGGCTGGGAGAGGGAGTTGACAAGGTGGTTTGATCTCTTGATTCTTTCGGAAGTTTTACAGTTAAATCGGCCCTAAAAATCATGTTTGAAGATGCTCCTTCTCTGAACCCGCCCTTAATCTCTCTTTTATGGAAATACTCTATTCCAAAGAAAGTTAAAGTCTTCCTTTGGACCTTAGCAAACAGGGCTGTTAATACATCAAAGAGGCTCCAGAAAAGATGTCCAAACTGGGCTCTTCTCCTTCTCTGTATGTTATGTGTAATCAAAATGAAGAGTCTATGGATCATATTTTCATTCATTGCCAGTTTGCGCAGAACGGGTGGTCTTTTCTGTTCCAAATCTTCGGTATCTCATTTTGTTTGCCCAAGAATATTGATGGTTGGCTTCATGATGTCCTGCGAGGGTGACACCTTAAGAGGAAAGCTAAGATTTTGTGGAATTGTGCCGCTAGAGCTCTTCTATGGATATTTGGGTGGAAAGAAACAACAGAATCTTCGAGGATAAGTCGTCTACTTTTGAAACTTTTTGTAATACGATTTAATTACACTCTTCTTGGTGGTGCTATAGGCATAGAAAATTCTTTTGTAATTGTAGCCTCTAATCGTTACTTCAAGATTTGAGAGCTATCATTCACTAGCTTTTGGGAGGGGGATATCTCTTCCCCTGACCTAGCATTTTTTTTGTAACTATGCTTCTTTTAGGAAAGTGCTTTAATGTTTTTTATAAAAAAAAATAAAAATAAAACTTACATAGTGTGTGGCCAAGCTCATGGCTCTTAGGCCCCGTTACAATCTAGCACCACCATAAAGTTGGTACCTAAGTAAATTTTATGTACACTAATGCTTAAAGTTGGTATCAAGGTCCAAATTAATGGTTTTGTAGACTTGCTTAGTGTGTCACCATGGTCAAGCATGTAAATACTTTGTCATTGCCAAGTATGTTGTATGTTTTTATATATATATTAAAAAATTGGTGTAATATGCATAAATAATAGACATGATTATACTGTATTGTAATGAACAATATGTTTGATGTTTAATGGTTGTGACGTTAGGACTTAGCTGAACTTTGTTGTGATTATTAGATTATGGCTCCACGTAGAAGAGGGTATGTGAGATGGGTGGACTAGGTAGAGATGCAGTTACTAAGACAATAGAGTCAACAATGAATTAACCTAATGGTCAGATAGAGAAAAAATCGGTAAGTCAAATTTCTAGACAGTTAGAGCGTCATTGATGAAGACCTTCCAAACACTTGTTCAAACTGTGGTATCTAACCACATGGCTCAATTGGCTCAAGACCAAGGGGACATGTCACTGGAAGTCAAGTATTTGTGAGATTTTAAGAAGTATGATCTTTGATGGATTATCCTTAGATCTAACGATGGTTGAGACTTGATTGTCGTCTATAGAGAATATCTTTTGTTACATGAGGTGTCCAGAGGAACAGGAGGTGCAGTGTGCAGTCTTCATGTTGAAAGATATACTCTTTTATGGTGGTAGTCCGCAGAGAGGTCTATTGATATTAGTGGAGGTCTGGTCACGTAGTTGCAATTTAAGAAAGTTTTCTTCTCGCAGTATTACCTAGCAATCACCCCGATAAAGAAACAAACAAAATTCTTGAGCCTGAAGCAAGGCAATCGACCTTGGAGGAATATGAGATAGAATTCACAAAATTGTCCCGTTTTGCCCTGAGATAATTGACACAGAGGCCAAAAAGATCGAACGATTTATTATGGATTTGAAGGATGAGATTCAAGGCTTTGTGGTAGCTCTCTCTTCCTCAGATTATCCTACGGCACTTCGAGCAGCTGCATTGATTGACAACTGTTGACAAGTTAGTCTTTTAAGTCCTTTAGGACTAGGATCTTTCTCAGGATAGAAGAGGAAGTTCGGCATAGAAGAGGAAGTTCGGTTAAGTATCTTGTAATCTACAACAGCTTGAGGATAATTTTGTCACGACAAACCAAGCTAAAGTTCAGAGACAACCGCCTAATCGACAACAAAGGCCTAACTATGAAAAATCAGTTTGTAGTACTTGCAAACATTCGGGGCGTTGTTAGTAAGAAACTAGACTATGTTTCTAATGTGGCAAGGAAGAGCACATGGTTGTAGATTGCCACAAAGACATGCCCAAGTTGATGCAAAACAACCCTCTAAGATGAACTAGCGAACGTCAAGTAAGTAGACCTGATAGTAGGACAAACTTCAGTCATTACATGTCATGGAGTGAGGGACGTTGATGCTTTAGTGACAAGTACATGACCAGGTTCAAGAATTCTGCTTGTTTCTTGAATCAAGTTATTATTGGGTAATTAAATTGCAACCATGTGACCATTCTCTACTAACGTCAATAGACCTCTCAGAACACTCTCACCACAAAAGAGCATTGTCTTTCAACATGAAGACTGTACACTACATATTTTGTTCCTCTGGACACTTCATGTAACAGAAGATAGTCTCTATGGACGACAACTAAGCCTCAACCATCGTCAGTTCTAAGGATAGTCCATCAAGAGGGCAAGGATCACACTTTTTAAAATCTCACAAATACTTGGGTTCTAATGACATGCCCGCTCGGTCTTGAGCAAATTGAGCCATTTAGTTAGAGATTGCAGTTTGAATAAGTATTTGGGAAGTTTCCATCATTAAGGACGCTGCAATAGGCTTTGGCTGCCTAGAATTTTGACTCATTAGTGGATTCTCTATCATTAGGTTGATTCATTGTTTAGTGTCTCAAGGACTACACTTTTACCTAGCCACCCCGTTCTGCATGGAGCCATAATCTAATAACTACAACTGACTTCTGCTGAGTCTAATGTCACAATCATTAAGCATAATGTTCATTAGGACAAATCTTTCAAATAATATAAATTAAAAAAGAAATTACAAATTTAATGTAAATTATAAAATAAAATTTAAAAAATGTAAATAAAATAATAAAAATCTGAAATAGGTAAATTTCAAAACTATTAACAAAAGTAGGGTATTGGAGTCAAAGTCAAAAATCGTGTACAATGTATACATTTTACACGTGGAAGGTGAGTGGACTAACTCTACTGAACTCGTGTACATTGTATACGATTTACCAATTTTTGGCAAA
>NW_019104630.1:0-13096 GCF_001995035.1 Momordica charantia
TCTTCAAAACCCCAAAAACAAAAACAAAGACTCCAAGAATCAGCAGCAACCAATTTATGAACTCCATTGATTTATCTCACAGCTTTGCTTCTCATCCCTTTGCTTATCAATAATCAAAATTTCAATAGACATTTTCTAGTCAAACTAATTTATATTTATATATCTTTTTGTTTTGGAAATAATTGCGTTGGGGTTGAATCTCTCATCCAATTTGCATTAAATTAAAGTTAAAATACGGCCAATTTTCTTCAATCAAGGAATTGCCAACTAATTAAAGTATTAAACAAACCATATTTTATTATTGGCAAATAAGAAAAGTTCTAACATCCCAAATTATAATATATTTTTCTTTAAGAAGAAGGCGAAAAAAAAATGAAATATAAGGTGTCGTTCTCTTCTTCCTAATTTATATAATTAAAAAAACGACAACTAAAAAAAATTAAACAAACCATATTTTATTATTGGCAAATAAGAAAAGTTCTAACATCGCAAATTATAATATATTTTTCTTTAAGAAGAGGGCCAAAAAAATATATATATATAAGGTGTCGTTTTCTTCTTCGTAATTTATATAATTAAAAAAAATGACAACTAAATAAATATAACACAATTAGAATACATAACTAATTAAAAATGAAAATACAGTAGATTTAGAGTCCATTTAATAACAATTTCATTTTTTATTTTTAATTTTTGGTTTTTGATTTTTGAAAAACAGGTTTCATCCATTTTCTGATTTTTAAAAGTGTTTTTGAAATTCTCTCTAAATTTAAATAAAAACGGTTTTTAAAAATAGATTTTTGTTTTTTCGAATCTCATTCTTTTTTTTTCTAACACTGATTTTTTTCTCCCTCTAAATTTTTTCGAAATTTCTCTCTAAAATAATTCTGTCTAAATTTTTCATTTTTATTATTATCTGTCTCTAAAATTTTTATCTCTATATATTTTTATTTCTTTATTTTTTTCTAACATATCATTCTTATTTTTGTCTCTAAAAAAATTAATATTTTCTTAAATGTTCTCCTTCAAATTTCGCATTTTATAACTTTTTCTCCTTATAATTTATCTTTTCTGTAGCAAATATATCTTAAACATCAAACTTGTGCTTTCATTTATTTTTTCGTGTGTTTGACCCTAAACCTCCGCGCTTTTATTTCTTTTTTATGTAATTTGTATTTTTTATTTTTCCATAATTCATGATTTTTCCATAATTTTTCATATTCGGGTTTTTCATTAGTTTTTTTAAAGGAAAGAATTTTCGTTAATTTTATTTTCAAAGAAGAAAAATAAATCATAGATTATGTCAATTTTAAAAAAAATGAGAAATTGCAAATTTTCTATACAAATATATCAATTTATTTTTTTAGAGAGATAATGTATAAGTTGGTGGGATATTTATGGTCTAATTGTTGACAATTTATTTTCTAAAGAGATAATATTAATTTATATAAGTTGGTGGGACTTTATGGTCTACTTGCTGACAATTTCAAGACACTTTTTTATGTTTATGTTATCGTTACATATAGGGGTAATATTTTTTCTATAAATTCTTGTATTGGTATCTTTTTTTCCCTCTTTAAGTCATATTTCTTTTATATTAAATTGTTATAATTGTCTAAAAACTCTATGGGCAGTTGCAAATATCGCAAAAATATTGAGTAAAATTAGCAAAATAGCACTTATATGAATGTCTGATATACTTACAATAGGTATGTAATAATATCATGTTAATGATGAATATACCACCACTCAACCAAAAAGCTTAAGCTAATGAATCTTGATACGATAATATAGTACTAGCGTCCAAATGAGCCATCATCTTGAAGGGGCATGTTAAGGATTTCACATTGAAATATCAAGGGGAAAATAGCTCCTAAATAGTAAGGAGGAACTTTGTCCTTACCCCAATTAAATATTTGACAACTCATTATTTTTCAAAAAAGTTTTTTGTTTTTCCATTTCTCTATCTTAGATGTCAAATATTTAAGGATCGTAGGGGCAAGGTTCCTCATTACTAGTGAGGAGCCAAATATTTTCCATATAAAGAGACATAACAATATCTATAAGATATATGAGTTACTTGTCTCATTGCCAATTAATTTTGAGATGAAATCTCATGAATCTTGATATTTATTATTAAGATTTGATTCATCCATCCATACATATATACACACAATATATATCAAATATTAGAAACTTAATTAATTGATAAGCTTTGATTAAAGGATAAAAAGAATAGATTTACATGCTTAGTTGAGAGTTATTTAAGATGAAAAGTGTATGATCATGCATCTATCTTAGCAAAAATGTGCATGTTTTATGATTAAGGATTTGTGCATTCAATTATTGGTAAATAAAGGTTAATTGGTGTCAATATGTTTGTTTTTTAGGGAAAAGTGAAGATTGGTGATCACAATGCGTCAGACGCATCACACTCCCAAATTTCCCAGCGTACCATTACTTGAAACATCGAGCTTTACAATGCTTCAGCTACATTCGATGACTAGATTATCAAAATGGGACTAATAACTTTTGACCAAGTAATTGGTCCAATATTTGGTCTCATTTCATTAGATTTCTACAACAACCAGTGGTTACCAACTTCCCATGAAATTCTCAACATTTTGTTCTTCCTTTCTACTTTGTTATCCACCTTAGTTTTTTGAGTTTCTTTTCTAGCATTTAAGTTTTGTTCTTCAACTATTTTTCTGCAATTATTCTTTGTTTATTTTATTACAATTCCATTTGTTCTAATTATGTACTTTCTTTCCAACTTCAATGAAAATTCATTATTTTGTTATCTTCACTTGTTATTTCATTTCTTTTACTTCAATGAGTAGCTAAATTATTTCCTCAACCCTTTTACGAATGGTTTAGTTCATCTATTTATCAGTGAGCACGGCGTATCACGCTCTTTTTGCTTATCTTGATTAATATAATTTATCTAGTTGATTTTCTTGTTAGTCACTTGTTAAATCACATTAGTTTGAATTTAATTATGAAAATGTTAGAGTCAAACAGATTTCATCAAGGTAGAACGAGAAGTTACTTAGAAATAAGAACTAAAACAAGATCCTAGACATAGGCTATCTTACCCATTAAATGTAGTTGGAATTTGATTTATTTAGGATTTTTGAGTTTCATAGACATATGTAAACGTCAACCTAAGCTTCTAAACAAACCAAAAGCTGTATGAAATAGGAGTTGAACCAGCCTGCATAAATTGAGCATAATTACGGACACATTTGATAGGTGTAATTCATCTTTTAGAACTAAATCTTAGTAGGGGGTTGACTTTTCAATGTTTGTGTATTTAAATCGTGTCCAACAATTTCACTACTTTTTATCCCAAACCCGATTGCTCCTTTAAGCAATTTACAAAATCAATTTCAAAAGAAAACTAGTCCCTATGGAGACGAACTTGGAAAATTTTCTAGTATTACTTGTGACAGTGTACACTTGCACTTACTCTCGAGCTATTAAGTAGAGACGCAATATTAATATAATCCAAGGTTTATCTTGTTGAGCCAAGGAAAAGATTGAGAGGCATTTATAGATATTATCATGCCACTTTGAGGTGTGTTTGAGAGTGATTTTTGCATGGCAAAATCACTTTTGTCATTATCAAAATCACTTTCGTCATTGCCAAAATCACTTCCATTTTCATTGATCATATCTGAAAAATTAAAAAATTGATTTTGTGAAAATATAAAATCACTTAAAATTGATTTTTAAGATATTACTTGAGTGGTGATTTTGGAAAATAAATTATTCTTAAACCTCTTTCTTCAAAATCACTTCTACTACTATCACTCTCAAACACACCCTGAGAACTCTTGTCAAGCATTTATCTTTGGGATGAGGGAGTGGTAAGAAGGTCAATTGGCATTTTGGATTAAGTCGTTCCACCCTGCATTACAAAATTCAATATTGATGGTTATATATATTATTATGAGAGAAATCTCTAATTTAGTTGCTTAAAAGTTTATCAAAGGAAATTTGTAGCAATCTCACTTGTAATTGAGGAGAAAGTAGTGAAGAAAAATTGAGATTTCGAGCTTGGCAAGATCTCTTCCCGGGCACAGTCGATTTCCTAATCCAAAGGGAGTAAAAGCTCTGGGTTGGGCTATAATATATATATATATATATATGACATTATGAATTTCAAGAAGTTTAAACTTTTTCTCATTGGTGAAGTCAAAAAAAAAAAAACTTTTTTTCATTGCAAAGGGATATACACAGAGAGAAGGCATTGATTACACGGAAGTTTTTTCTCCTGTGGTTAAGCATACATCATAAGAATGCTTTTATCATTGGTGACTCAAGAAGAGTTAGAACTTGAACAACTAGATGTAAAGACTGCATTCTTACATGGGCACTTGACAGAGACTATATTCATGAAGCAACCTGAAGGATACCTTGAAAAGGGCTAAGAAAAACAGGTATGTTTACTAAACAAAGCTCTTTATGGATTAAAACAATCACCAAGGTGTTGGTACTACAAGTTTGATGAATTTGTCACAAAAATTGGTTTCAACCGAAGTGCATATGACAGTTGTTTTTATGTTAAATCAACCTCAAAACAAGAATCAATCTTCCTTCTACTATATGTAGACGACATGTTGTTGGCTGGTAAAAGAAAGGAAGACTTGAAGTATGTTAAAGAAAGCCTAAAAACCGAATTTGATATGAAGGATTTAGGGGAAGCAAGAAAAATCCTAGGAATGGAGATAACAAGGAAGAAAAGAGGAGGCCTTCTTAAAATAAATCAGGGTCCCTATATCAGAAGAATCCTATCGAAATTTGGCATGAATGAGGTTAAAGCAGTAAAAATCCCTATAGCACAACATTTCAAACTGTCATCAGAAAACTGCCCTGCAGAAAATGACTGAGCATATCAAGTATATAAATTCTGTCACATATTCCAGTGTTGTAGGGAGCCTAATGTATCTAATGATATGCACAAGACCAGATTTGGCCTATTCATCTAGTATAATAAGCAGATACATGTCGAACCCTGGAAAAAGACACTGGGAAGCAGCAAAATATGTCCTAAGATACCTTAAAGGGACTGAAAACCTAGGTCTTACTTATAAAAGGGCTACTGAACAAAAACTATAGCTTTATGGATACGTAGATTCAGATTATGCTTGTGACCTAGATAAAAGAATGTCACTTTCAAGCTACTTATTTCTAGTGGGTGAAAATGTGATCAGTTGGAAGGCTACATTACAATCCGTAGTAGCTTTTTCAACAACAGAAGCAGAGTTCATAGCACTCTCAGAAGCAGTAAAAGAAGCATTATGGCTGAAGGGACTTTGAAGGACTTTGGTTTTGATCAGTCAAAGGTAAAAATCTACTTTGATAACCAAAGTACTATTCACTTGTCCAAAAACCAACAATTTCACAGCCGGACAAAGCATATAGACATCAAGTATCATTTTGTCAGAGAACAAATTGACAACGGCATGATTGAAGTAGTAAAAGTGCGTACCTCTGATAATGCTGCTGATATGCTAACAAAGACAATAAATCAAGCCAAATTTGAATATTGCCTGAAATTGGCTAGCATGCAGCCATATGAAAAAGGTTACATTGCAAATTAGGGTAGATGGTCTTTCTCTTACGGTTTATTTTAAGGTGGAGAATTGTAAAATGCTTTATAGCAGTAAAACCAACTATAAGTTGGGTAATCTCAAAACATTCTATTTTTGTAAAAAGAAAGGATAAAGGAGAGATCATCTATAAATACCTTTCTCTAGGATAGAAGGGGTGAAGTTGTTTCTATGTTTTTCACCTCCAAGATAATAGAGAAAGAAAGCTGCCTCATAGTGGATGTAAGCCAAATTGGCTGAACCACTATAAAATTGTGTCTTCTTCTCCTTCTCCATTTCTCTCCTCTGTTAATTGTTCCCTGAAATTGGTTTTGTGAGTGTGAGGTTCCTTGATCCCTAACAAGAAGTTACATCACAAATCCTGAATAAGAGTTCGACAATAAGAAATTATATATTTTGATTCTCTCATTTGATGGAAGTAATTTGAAAGTTTTATGATGAAGATACCGTGCTAATTTAGTAGTTCTTAGGAAAAAAGAAAATTAATTACTAACCATTAATTTTAACATCGACTACTGCTTCATGAAAAATGACAAATGTCATACTACTAGAACGAAGTGTCTCATCTATCACATAAATATTACAAATATATGAAATCTCATCATCAGTAATGTCCTTTTCAACCAGTAGCTAGTTGTTTAAACCTGCATTTGATAATAATTTTATCTTTACTATTATTTTTTAAATAACATAGTTTATTGACCATTTGTATTTTTGGTTTTGTGATAGAGATTGTAAAAATATTTTTGAAAATCCAAATTTTAAAATAAAAATAATGCTCATCAACAGTAGTGTCCTTTTACTATGATGAGAGTTCTAACCTAAAATTAGTTTCTATCTTTGAACGGACTTTATAAAAAAGTTTTTGAAGACCCATGCGCTTACACATTAAACCGACATCATTTAATCAACTTACATTGTTTATAAATGACTCGAGTCCAAACCTCCATTTCTCCCACTCGTTGTCCACCTTGCTTGGCCCTTCCTCCAACAACATCAAAAGTCTCCATCGTTGCAGTGATTTCNTATTTTGGAGGGGAAGTCAACTCCCAATAAAAATAAAAATAAAAACATCTTAGAAAAAAAAAATACTATATGTCGTGACTATGTATTTAAAAAAAAGAATTCTGGTGGCTGCCATCTCACAAGGTCATTCTCGTTGGACCAAGTCGTCTCTTTAATATTTTAAAAAATATCCAAGTTGTCTATGTAGATACCGTATTTGGTCCGGCTTTATTTTAGTTTTAGTTTTAATTATTTAATTTTTATTTTATTAAATACTATAGGATTACTTTATTATTGGTTATAAGCTAAAGTTTAAATTACATTAAAAAAAATAAATTTTGTTTTAAAGAATTTGATTTAATATTAAAATAAAAGAAATAAAAAGATTTGATTTGATTTATATAATTTTGTTTTAAATAAATTTAAATTCTGTTTTGGTTAAAAATAAACATTTTGTTTTTCCTCCCGTTTTTCCTTCGTCAAAACCGAACGTTTTCCCTTCCGTCTTTTTCTCTGGTTTTTCTTGACTCACGCATGTTACTGTTATTTTTTTGGTATATTTAAAGGACACACAAGGGAAAAAAAACGGAGAGCACACAGAAGAATGATTTGGGTAAAGAAATTTTTTTATTTTTTCCCTTAGTCTCTTAAGGCGGTTCAATAGAACCAACACACAACAAGACTCTGGTGCACACCTCACGACCTCCATTGCTGCCTTGAGACCATCCTCCGGTGATTGACTGACGACGACCAAGAGTCCAGCGACCCACTCTAACACGACGAACGACATCCGTGGTAAAAATCTTTGCACAGTATACCCCTACATTTCTTTTAATAAATAAAAAAAAAAGTTTATTTTTAACAAAAAAATAAAATTTTCCTTTTAAAGAAAATAAACTTTTTAAAATAAGTTTTGAAAAATAATGTAGATAATTTTTTTTCAAAAGTAAAATAAAATAATTTTTAAATAAATTAACAAAAAGTTAATTTCATCTAAATAAAAGATTTTGCATTAAAGTTTTGTAAGTTAAAAATAACAATAATAAGAGTTTTATAAACTAAATCTTTTAAAAATAAAATGGATTCTTTAAAATTTCCATTCAAAAGTTCTTAAATGAGAAATGCTTGTATATCTTAATTTAAAATTAAGACAACAACTCACCTTATACAAAAATTAAGTATCCTTAACACATATAAATTTTTTATATAGGTAACTTTAACAAAATAAAGAAACTAACTTTTCATTTAAAGAAATAATTTCAAGTTTAATAAAATAAAGAAGAAAAAAACTACTAAAGAAATAAATAAATGATTAATAAACATAAAATAATATTCACAACTTTACATTTGAATAAATTTCTTTAAATTCCACTTTCTTTTCCCATTAAAATCCAAAAATTTATTATTAAGATTTGATTCATCCATCCGCACATATACACACAATATATATCAAATATTATAATAACCATAATATGATCAAGGTTTTGTAGACATTTTCATGCCACTTTGAGCACTTTTGTCAAGCATTTGTCTTTTGGATGAGGGGCTGGTAAGTAAGTCAATTTGCATTTTGGATTAAGTCGTTCCACCCTGCATTACAAAATTCATATATTGATGCTTATATGATATACACACTATGGGAGAAGTCAATAATTTAGTTGCTTAAAAGATCATCAAAGGAAAAAGTTGAAGCAATCTCTCACTTGTAATGGAGGAGAAAATAATGAAGGAAAATTGAAATCTCAAGCTTGGCAAGTTCTCTTCCGGGGCACAACCTGTTTCCTAATCCAAAGGGAGTAAAAGCTCCGGGTTGGCCTACAAAATTCTATTCAAAAAGCAAAGCAAAATTTATCATGAATACCATTAGAAAGGAAAAGGGAAAAAAAAAAAGACTGAATTTAAGAAAGCTTAAACTTTTTATCATGGTTTGTTAAGGAACCTACATTGAAAAGAGAGACACCTAACAATAGTTTATAATAGATCTACATTACTCCTCACATTACCAATTGATTTTGAGATGAAACCCCATGAATAGAGTCAAAAAAATTCAAACGATCATCCGACCCAAAAATGGGATCTTAGATATTGTTAGAGGGCAAAACCAAAATTACCAAAATTCTTATATTGAAGGTATCTTTACAAAAACAAAGGCAATATCTCCCATAATATAACATTTTAAATAGAATTTCTTAAAAAGTCATGTGAGTTTAAGATTTATAGTGAATTATATCATGGTTCACTATGCTAACATTTTTTTTTCTTTTGAAAAAAGTGGATCATTTCATTAAAGGTAGGTGAGAAACATAAAAGAAATAAAAAAACGGAGACAGATGGTAGATATATGTCACAATTACAAAAATGGAAGATTTTATGGACCAAGAGGAAGCAATAACTTTAATATCTTTCCAAAGGATGGTAGATGAAGAGGCAGAATCCATGAACGTTCGCTTGTTTCTCTTGAGCCAAAAAGACCAAAGTATGGAGCCAACAACATTTTGACATATAGGATGGATATATTTTGAGCTGTGATACTAATTTTTTATTTACGAAATTTAATTAATATGTGAAAAGTTTATGTAATCAATATAGGAGGGAGAGAGGAATTATATTGCAAGAACATATTTAAAAATAGTCATAGACTTCTTATTTTGATTCTTAAGGCTTTAGTTGTTATATGCAAATATGAATAATTGCTTACATCCCATCTTAAAGGATTGAACTCTTGTGGGGAAGGATGTAATTTTGCATCCATGCAAAGCTCCCAAGTCAAGGTGCGACTTTCCATCCTTTTGGTATAATTTTACCTATAATATTATTTTAGAAAAATAAGAAAGGAAAACGCAAGTTATTACAAATCCCACAATAAGCCCAAAGTTAAGAAAATTATTTTGATTCTCTCATTTGATGGAAGTAATTTGAAACTTTTACAAGGAAGATAGAATGCTAAGAAAATGAATGACTAACCGTTAATTTTAACATCGACTATTGCTTCACGAAAAATGACAAATGGGATATCGCTAAGACGAAGTGTCTCATCTATCATCTGGATATTACAAATATATGAAATCTCATCATCAATAGTGTCTTAAAAGGTATAGTTTTTTCAACTCATAACTAGTTATTTAAACCTAAATTTGACAATAATTTTATCTGTACTATTATTATTATTATTATTTAGTTTTGAATACAACATGTAAGGATGGGGGATGGAACTCACAACCTTGTGGTTGGAGATTCATGTCAATTACCGCTTAGTTATGTTCGCTTTGGCAGTATTGTTTGGTTTTGTTATAGAGATTGTAAAAATATTTTGAAATATTAGCCAAAATTTAAAATAAAAATAATGTTAATCAACCAACTCTTTATTTTACTCTCCAGAAATAAAATTGTGATCCAACTAGCTAGTTGCAAATCATCACTATATTTAAAATCATAAAATTCTACATTTAATCTTTTTACTCATATTATTTAATGCTTAGTTTCAAACTAGAAATGAAACTAAATAATAAAAGCTTCTGAGTTAGAACATATAAATGGCAATTAATATATACCTGAGAAAGAAATTTCATTTGTTTAACCTCTGACAGATTTATTCCCTTCTGTGTTGAGGGTCTTCCTCTAATGATATCCTCTTGTTCTTCCTAAAACAAAAGAATATAAAAAAAATTGACCATCCAAATAATAAAAAATGAAATAGATGGGCATAATTTGAATATCAAATCCAAACAGAGCATTTAATTTTCATCGATATTTTCGTATGTTTATGAGTTCGAAATCGATATGAGAAGTAAATCATGGCTATGATATACCGCATAAAATTGACAAAATATAAAAAATATTACCAAAATATCAAAGTAAATAAAATAATTCTTAATAAATTTTAAATATTTATTGGAAAAGAATTAAATGTTTATTTGTTATAGATTTTTTTCTTTTTATAATATTTTAGAAATATTCACCAAGATCAATATTAACTTTTCATAAAAATAAGATCTTGAAATTTGACATTAACATTTAAAACATTGAATCCATATGCTTTATTATTTCTCTAATGTTGTTCACCATACACACACAAAATAATTGTTAAAAATATAAAATAAATAAATAGATAAAATCATTATTAAATGTAGGTAGGTAAATTATATTAATATATAAGTTTTATTCAATTATTCATTTCCAAGAAAGTAATTTCTTGCCGTTCTGGCTTTTACATTTCATAAAAGTTTTATTCAATAAGTAGATTTTTTTTAAGGGCATGTGATAAACATACCCGAGGTGGCGCATACACACATTTAAAATCACATATACAACCAAGGCAAAGTTTAATACGTAGCAACAAGAAAAAGAAACAGAAACAGAAAAAAAAAATACATTTGTTTAGAGACAGAGAAATTAATTTCTTAGGGTCCATCTAGTAATGTCCTCGATTTTTTTAGAAATATAAGTGTTTGTTAACTTTCCTGGTCTCTCGTTTCTCAATTCTCACTTTAAAAACATTTATAAAATTGTGTAGATTTTTTTTTGAGGCATACGAAAAACATACAACAAAAGAGGAGACTATAGGAGACTATAAAAAAGCTCTTAAATTTAGAGAAATGGAAGATATATCATCTGCAAATAACTTACCAAATATCAAGTTTCATCATCCAAACTCTTCTTCACCATTTTCATCTTTCAAATCCATCAGCAAATCCATCATATCTTTTGCCTCCCAACTTTCTCCTTTGCTTTTCTTCACCAACCTCTTTCTATTGATGATTGAATGAAGTTTTTTTGACCAATCTTTCTCGAGCGTATATATTTATAGGTTTATCGAGATTAATATGATACAATAACACGAAGAGTTGATTGCTAAAATATAGCATAATAATAGTCTAGTGTCGCAAAATTATAAATGGCTCAAAAAAGTAATGTTAAATTATAATGAGAGGTAAAACATGCATTATTTAAAAAACTAGTCTCTGAAATTTGAGTTTGGTGTTTATTTAATCTTTAAGGTTTCAAAAGAGACACTCAGCCCTAGAAATTGTTCTAAACGGTTTCCAAACGCGTTGATTAGACTGTGATGACCGACAATTTCAAATTAAATGGCAAAAAATATTAGTTTTATATTATTTTTATTGATCGGACTAATAACGTAGCCATTTGCTTCCCTTCTCTATCATTCCTTTTTCTTCTTCTCTTTCCTCCTCTTTCTTTCTTCCCTTATTCTCCAAAAGACACATTGTCATAGTTGTCCAACATCCGTCACTAACCATTCATTGTTTTTCGTCACTCATCGCTCTAACAGATAAGATGAGGAGGGGTTTTATTTTAGATCTCAAACTAACGAAAGAAGCTTGTTTGTTCTAGATCTAGAACAATGAACGAATGTTTTCTAAACTCTTAATCTTTCGTCTAATAAGTTATTGTTGCTAACTCTCGTCAGTTTAATGCTTCCATGACAAATTAACGGTATCTTTCAAAGAATATATGATAAGTTAATTTTTGGTAGCAAGGGTTTAGATGTTTGGTAGGATAAAGACCTATTAGAATTGCGACATGTGAGCATACTTTAGACCAACACATTGGGTCGAATGTTTAAACCTATTAGACACAACACAACGAAGATTTTGGAAATAGCACAGTATACTTAAGCTTTGTTTTTATAATAACGTATACACATTAATTTACAGAAATGATTTGTGCTTACCTTGAGGGATTTATGAAAGTAGAAGCCAGGAAGGTTGATGGGCAAAGAGAAGAAGCCAAGTGAGATATCATAAAACAAAGCCTCCATTGCTTTCATGGAAGAGTCCATAGAAGTTGAACCCGTAAAAATGTTCCAAATAATTTTGAATGTCAGCTCCTTTATCTCAGTCAACAGCTCCATTGGCCGCTGCATGCTCGCCCACTCTTCCAACCCACTAATCACTGTCTCTTCAATATGATTGATGTACATCTCCAGTGCCCTATGGCCGCTGATCGGTGCCGTTGTCAGCCGCCGAACAGCCGGTGCTCCGCCTTCGAGACTCGGAGAAGTGACTTTCTCCCGAATAAGGTTTCTATATTCATGGGATAACTTGGTGCGAATTTGGTTCATCGGTTAACACTTGACGACAAATTTCAGGTGTGCAGACAAGGGTTGTTGCTCCCCCGAGTATGTGAGTCTTATACATGTCAACTTTTCCATATCTACTCCTCCCATCCGAAGAAACAAATGTCAGATTATCAGTTTGGTTTTCGAATTTTCAAGGTTGTGTCCGTTAATTAGTCTTTATACGAAACAATTTTTAGTAAATCCTTGAAGATTTATTTTGTATTTATCTTATTTTCGTGGTTAAATTTTCCTAATATATTCATGATGGCCACCTACCTTCCGAATTAGTAATTCTTATGTATTTTCTGACACCAAATGTTGTAGGGTCAGACGATTGTCCCGTGAGATTAGTCGAGGTGCGCATGCTGATCCAGACACTCACGAATTAAGAATAATA
>NW_019104630.1:13936-50645 GCF_001995035.1 Momordica charantia
TCTTCAAAACCCCAAAAACAAAAACAAAGACTCCAAGAATCAGCAGCAACCAATTTATGAACTCCATTGATTTATCTCACAGCTTTGCTTCTCATCCCTTTGCTTATCAATAATCAAAAATCTCCATGCTCAGCTCTGACATTTTCTAGTCAAACTATATTTTATATTTATATTTATATATCTTTTTGTTTTGGAAATAATTGCCCTGGGGTTGAATCTCTCATCCAATTTGTATTAATTAAAGTTAAGAGACTGCCAATTTTCTTCATCAAGGGATTACCAACTAATTAAAGTACAGAACAAACAATATTTTATTATTGGCAAACAAGAAAAGTTCTTACATCCTAAATTATAATAGACCTTTCTTTAAGAAGGGAAAAAAAAAGTCAAATATAAGGTGTCGTTTTCTTCTTCTTTCTTCTTCAACATATAATTTACATAATTAAAAAATGACAACTAAAAAATTAATTGTAAATATAATGAAATTATAATACATAACTAATTAACAATACAGTTAATCTATCATTATTGGCCGGCGGTTGGTGGTGTAGTGGATTTGTGGTGGAATGGGATGCTCTACAGAATGCAAACTAAATCCACTGGGAAAACATGAAACAGCATGAGTGACTTGAATTTGATTTCCGTTCCAGCATTTTTTTTTGTTTCTTAAATATATTTTTATTGTTAGTATAAAAATAATAATTTTCTTGACAATAATAAGGAATTTATTATATTAATATTTGATTCATCCATCCATACACATATATACACACTGTATATATCAAATATTAGATGCTTAATTAATATAATCCAAGGTTTATCTTGTCGAACCAAGGAAGATTTTGAGAGGCATAATTTGTAGACATTGTCATGCCACTTTGAGAACTCTTGCCAAGCATTTATCTTTGGGATGAGGGAGTGGCAAGAAAGTCAATTGGCATTTTGGATTAAGCCGTTCCACCCTGAATTACAAATGCAAATATTGATGGTATATTATGAGAGAGGTCTCTAATTTAATTGCTTAAAAGTTTATCAAATGAAAATTGTAGCAAACTCACTTGTAATGGAGGAGAAAATAGTGAAGGAAAATTGAGATCTCGAGCTTCGCAAGATCTCTTCCAGGGCACAGCCGATTTCCTAATCCGAACGGAGTAAAAGCTCCAGGTTGGGCTATAAAATTCTATAAAAAAAAAAGCAAATAAAAGAATGTCATGAATACTATTAAAAAAAACGAAAGGCTTAAGCAACAATACAAGGGTTTAAACACAGGACCTCCTGCATTGATCCCAAGCTAAAGATGAATAAACCACCACTCAACTCAATAGCTTTAATTCATTTATGAGTATCTCAACAACACATACATGACATTATGAATTTCAAAAGTTTAAACTTTCTTATATCGATTTACAAGTGAAAGAGATTATGTATTGGTAGAACAAAGACGATATCTCTAATAATATGACATTTTAAATAGAATTAAAAAAATATATATCATATGAGTTTAAGATATTCATGATAAATTATAATATCCAAGGCCCTTATATTAATTTTCATTCACGAAATTTAGCTAATATATGGATTAGTTGAGAGAATGATATTGCAATAACATATTTAAATAGTCATCGACTTCTTATTTTAATATGATTGTAAATCACCTAATTGACCCTTCATAGTTGTGATATAAAAATATGAATAATCACTTACATCCCATCTTGAAGGATTGAATTCTTGTGGGGAAGGATGTAAATTTGCATCCATGTAAAGCTCCCTAAGCCAAGGTATGACTTTCCATCCTTTTGGTATAATTTTACCTTAAACAAAATAAAAGGAAAACACAAGTTATATCACAAATCCTAAATAAGAGCTCAACAATAAGAAGTTATATATTTTGATTCTCACATTTTATGGAAGTAATTTGAAGGTTTTACGATGAAGATACATCGCTAATTTAGTAGTTCTTAGGGAAGAAAATGAATTACTGACCATTAATTTCAACATCGACTATTGCCTCTCGAAAAAGGACAAATGTGATGCCACTAAGACGAAGTGTCTCATCTATCACCTGGGATAATACAAATATATTAAATCTCATCAATAATGTCTCTTTTTCAACCGATAGCTATTTATTTAAACCTACGTTTGATAATAATTTTATCTTTACTATTATTTTTTAAATAACAGAATTTATTGACAATTTGTATTTTTGGTTTTGTAATAGCGATTGTAAAAATAATTTGAAATATTAGCCAAATTTTAAAATAAAATAATTCTAATCAACACCAACTCTTTCTTTTACTATCTAAAGACAAAAAATAAAAATAAAATAAAATTGTGATCCAATGGTTATAAATCATTACTATATTATATTTAAAAGGTTAAAAAAACACTTTTGATTGCTGTACTTCTACAAAAAATAACGAATTAGTCCCTAAACTTTAGTGTGTAACAATTTAGTTCTTGTACTTTTAAATTAATAACAATTTAGTCTTTTAGTATTAAATAACAATTTAGTCCTTGTGGTTTAAAGTTTGTAATAATTTGTGTGATAATTAGTCTTTATTTTGAAAATTTTTGTTGATATTTAATAAGGTTTTTTATATATGTAGTTTGAACCAAATGTGTTTATAAATTACAAAGACTAAAGCATTATATTAGAAAAATCGATACTTAATTTTGATGAAAATTTTCAAAAGTATGGATTAAATCGTTACAAAATTTAAGGTACAGGGACGGAACTATTACATACTAAACTTGAGGAACTAAATTGTAGACTTGTTACCAATTTCAAAATGAAGCAACTGAATCATTCATTAATGTAAATACATGGATCAAATGTATTTTTTAACCTATTTAAAATCATAAAATTCCAAAGCTAATGTTTTTACTCATATCATTTAATGCTTGATTTTAAACTAGAAATGAAACTAAAGTAAAAGCTTTTGATTTAGAACATATAAATGGCAATTTAAATACATACCTGAGAAAGAAATTTCATTTGTTTAACCTCTGAGAGATTTATTCCCTTTTGCGTTGAGGGTCTTCGTCTGATGATGTCCTCTTGTTCTTCCTAAAACAAATGAATCTTAAAAAAATGACCATTCAAATAATAAAAACTACTTAACCATTTTGTTGTAATATCTTAAATTTCACAAACCTCTTGAAAAGGATTGACATAATTTGAACAACTTTTTTCCTTTTTATTGTAAGAACACATTTGAATATCGACCCATACACAAAACTAAAATCCAAATAGAGTATTTAATTTTCATCCACATGTCAACATTTTTAAGGATGAGTTTGATATCTATTAACGAGAGGTGAATTGACACCATATTATTGCAAGAAAAAAATATGACAAAATATATAAAATATTAACAAAATATCACTTATATGGCCATAATATAATATTAATGATTTTTTTTTCAATTTATAATTCCTGCAACGTCAACATTTTATCAAAACTGAGACTTGAACATTTCTATCAACATCGAAGACATGGTAATGTTCCCTTTGGCTTATTTATAGTCAATTTGACAATGTTCCCTTTTTTTTTTCATTTTTAGCTTTTTGTGAAATGTAACTGTTTGATGCGCAACTTTTCCTTATTTCTCCTTTGTCATGTTTAACCATTTTTAAAATTGTTTAGAAATCTTGAAAGCAACAAAATAAAGTTTCTTTTTATCTTTTTCTTTTTTTTTCTTCCTTATTCCTGTTCCCTGTTCCCAAATGTAGTTATGTAATCCCTCAATAAAACATAAAACAAGAAATAAGAAATAGCTAGAAACATAACAAAAAATTGGATCTCTTAACAAATTAGGAAACAAAGCTGACCTTCGCTTTCTTGAATATATGTGGATGATCCATTAGAAACAAGACTGCCCACATTGTAGTGTAAGCTGAAGTTTCATGGCCTGCAAATAACTTACCAAAAATCAAATCTACAATGGTTTCATCATCCAACTCTTCATCACCATCTTCATCTTTCAAATCTATCAGCAAATCCATCATATCTTTTGCCTCCCAACTTTCCGCTTTGCTTTTCTTCACCGATCTCTTTTTATTGATGATTGATTGAAGTATTTCGACCAATCTTTTTCGAGCCTATATATTTATGTAGGTTTCTCGATATTAATATGATACGTTAATAACACCGAAGCTTACTTTGACTGCTAAAATATAGTATAATAATATTAGTTTAGTATCGCAAAATTATAAATCTCTCAAAATAGTAATGATACAATATATGACAGAAGTGTTAAGAATCTCACATTGAAAAGAAAAGAGACTTTACAATAGTTTATAATAGACATGTGTTACTCCTTTCATTGTTAATTGGTTTTGAGATGGAACTCAAGGATATTGATATGATATCTTGCCATCTTACTTTCAAGAAAATGTTAACTACCTTTAGTCCTTGAAGATTGTTCTAAGTGGATATTAAGGCCCACTCCCCTGCAAATGGGAGTTAATTATTAATCCAATTAATAATTAATTAATAAATATATATAAATCAAATAAATTTAATTATTTATTATAAATTCGAATCATATTCTAAAACATTTCTCTCGCATAACATATAGTTGTAATGTACATCTTATGCACATTATTTTTAACTTATAGTTTTAATATGAATCATATTCATATTAATTTTATTTGAATCTCATTCAAATAATTTCTCTCATAATATATAGTTTTAATTTAGAATTAACTATATATTATAATGTATCAATATACATATAATCCCTTAAGAAATTTGAACAATTCAAATTCTTCCAAAAATTTGATCCTCGTTTTACCCGCTATGAGCTAGCAAGGGGACCTAATGGACCTACAGATCCGAAGCTCCAACGATACGAGATTAATCGGTCAAACTCATTGACTGAGTTAATCAACATTCGTTAACTACGGGTCATTCCACTAAAGCCTCGTAATTGCACTCTTCTCACTGCAGAATGTTTTCGTGTCCATGGATATACGACCATTAATGACGAGTCAATCCTTCACGAGTGCTTGTAACTCAAGTTGGGTCAAATTATCGTTTTACCCCTGAGTTACATCTTACTCCTTAAATACCACTGCTCCTCTAGTGAACAACCCGGTTATGGTCCGACCAATAACCGGAAGTCCCTCTCGGGCCAATGAGAGGATGGGGCCCCTTGTTCAAGTCCCGGAGTCAGCATTTAAGGGAACACTCATATACTCCCTTAAAGTCGGAGAGGAGTGAATTCCATCTTGTGGAGTTACGTTCCCAGCTCCCCACTCGGTCTCGTCCCCAAAATGGTAGGAATATTGAGTCGGCAACTTGGGCCACTCTCACTCATACAGATCAAAGGACGAGCCCTCACGGGCAGGAGTCCATAACTCACTCAAGATTGAGAATGAGTTGTCTGGTCGTCCTAAGAAACAGCAATCTATTAGTTAACGGTGTTACATCAAAAGATTGGCTATTTCGTGGTCCGGTCTTATACAAACTCATTGTATAGGATACCTCCACTCGCATGTCTCCACACGAACGACCTGGATCGAGTCGTCTGTAACCTTTACAGAGTGGGCCATATCCATAGTGTTGTCAGGATAAGGTACCCAGCCTTATCCATATACTATAGACCCTTTAGGTTATTCACGAGACATTATCCACTTGTATATCAAGGTATATCAAATATATATACTTCGTATATCAGGGGTATATCAAATATATATACCTCGTATATTAGGAGTATATCAAATATATACCCAGTATATCAAATATATACTCAGTACATATATTGTCCCGGTTACACTAAAATAACCTCGGATGTTTAGTTTATTGGATTTTGGACAATTCAATGCTATGAATTCAACAACAAATTTATTGAATAAAACTTCATTGAATATACATTTGTTTTTACACAAAATACAAACTATGAGTTTAGGGCAACACACCCAACACCTGCAACGGTAGTAGAACTGGACGTAGCCCACACTGAGTGAACCAGTATAAATCTGGCGTTTAATTTTCTTCTCCCTAATCTTTATTTATCGTTCTTGTTACTTAGCAATTTTAGATTATTTTATCTAATCCTTTTAAGTGTAGGCTGCATTTTTCACAAGAATTGGTATCAGAGCCCAAGGTTAAAGAACGATGACTGGAGAAGATAAATTGGTTATTTTTTATGGAACTGATTTTTCATACTGGAAGGATCAGATAGTAGATTATCTACATTCCAAGGAATTGTAATTGCCATTAGACAAGTCAAACGACATGRAAGAATTCAAATGGAAAAAGTTGGACATGAAGGTGTTGGGTACGATTCGCCTAACATTAACAAAAAAATGTGCAGAGCAGTGTAGCTAAGGAGACTACCACAATGAGGCTAATGAATGCATTGTCCAACATATATAAGAGGCCCTCGGTAAATAATAAGGCGTATCTCGCAACTAAATTTTTTAATTTGAAGATGGATGAAGATACATCTATGGCTGCCCATATAAATGAATTTGATACGTTGATTAACAAACTGATTGTTGTGCATTTAACATTTACGGATGAATTAAATGCTATCTTGTTGTTGAGATCCTTACCTGACAGTTGGGAGCCTATGAAGGCAGCTATATCAAATTCTTATGGAAAAGAGAAATTGAAATTCGCAGATATCAGAGGTGCAGCTCTTGGAGAGGATATTCGCAGAAAGGATTATGGTATTGCATTTGCTTCTGATATAGCATTGAATGTGGATAGAGGAAGAAATAATAACAAAGACCACGGAAAACATGGAAAGTCAAGAAACAACAGAAGCAAGTCTAAAAACAGCAGACTAGAATGTTGGAATTGTGGTAAGACAGGACATCTGAGGAGGAACTGCAAAGCCTCAAAGAAAGCTGAGAGGAAAAAAGCTGGTGCAAATATTGTTGTTGAATAAATACATGATGTTCTAGTTCTTGCAGTTGAGGGCGCTCATAACATATGGGCGGTCGATTCAGGTGCGTCTTTTCATACAATAGGACAACATGACATTCTTGAGAATTATGTTGCAGGAAATCAGGGAAAGGTGTATCTTGCTGATGGAGAGCCTTTAGACATCATTGGGATTGGTGATGTTAATTTAAAAATGGCGAACGGTTCAGTCTGGAAGATTCGCAAGGTACGTCACGTTCAGAATATGATGAAGAATCTGATTTCCATGGGGCAGCTAGATAATGAAGGATGTGAAATATCCTTCAGTCAAGGAAACTGGAAAGTTACAAAGGGTTCCACGGTGATCACTCGAGGAAGAAAGTTAGGAACTTTGTATGTCAACGACAACGACAAAGATATGATAGTTGTTGTAGAACATTCGAGTCAGACCCAATTATGGCACAGTAGGCTAGGACATATGAGTGAAAAATGTATGAAACTTCTTCACTCTACAGGGAAGCTAGAAAGACTTAAGGCAATGGAACACAAGTTATGCGAATGATGCATATTTGGGAAACAGAGTCGTGTCAGTTTCTCAAAGACAGGTTTAATGCCAAAGTCTACAAAATTGAAGTTGGTTCACACCGATGTGTGGGGGCCTTATGAAGTTTCTTCCATTGGAGGTTCCAGATACTATGTAACTTTCATAGACGACTCAAGCAGCTAGGAAGGTATGGACTTATTTTATTAAATATAAGTCTGATGTGTTTTCTGTTTTCAAAACATGGAAGACTATGGTAGAGAATGAGACAGGCCTAAAAATCAAAAGCTTGAGGTCAGATAATGGTAGTGAGTATGTTAGTAGGGAATTCAAGAAATGTTGTGAAGACAGTGTAATTGTGATAGTAAACACTCTTCCAGTGACACCACAGCAGAACGGTGTGGCGGAGAGAATGAATATGACGTTGAATGAGCGTGCTAGAAGCATGAGAATACATGCAGAAATGGCTAAGATGTTTTGGGAGAGGCAATCAATTGTGCGACCTATCTGATCAATAGGAGCCCGACCACATCACTAGACTTCAAATTGCCTAAAAAAGTCTAGACTGGTAAACATATAAACCTTTCTCATCTAAAGGTTTTTGGTTGAGTATCTTACCTTCACATTGATGCTGTAGACATGAGTAAATTGGATGCCAGATCCAAGAAATGTTTCTTTATTGGGTATGGTGGAGCTGAGATAGGTTATAGATTTTGGGATGAATAAACCAAGAAGATTATCAGAAGCAAGAACGTGATCTTCAATGAGAAAGTCTTATACAAAGACAGAAATAAAGTTGATTCAGGAAAGACAGAGTTAGATGGAAGCATAGAGAAGACTCAGTATATAAGTCCTCCTGAGGTTGAGACTAAAACAACAGAGATTGAAGATCATAATACAATTACTCCTGAAGAAACAGTTGTGGAATCTGATGAATAGGTTGTAGAATTTGATAAACTAGTTGTGGAAACTAATCAGGTTCAGAGAACACCACCACCAACAGTTAGAAGATCTAGCAAAACAATCATACCACCACAGAGGTATTCCCCTACATTGAATTACATTTTACTGACTGACAGAGGTGAACCTGAATGTTATGAAAAGGCGGTTCAGCTGGAAGACTCTATTAAGTGGGAGTTAGCAATGAAAGATGAAATGAGTTGTCTAATGATCAATCAAACATGGCAACTTGCTGAGTTACAAAGAGGTAAGAAAGCTTTGCAGAATAAATGGGTATATAGAATCAAACAGGAGCCCGACGGTAGCAAAAGATACAAGGCAAGGCTTGTAATCAAAGGCTTTCAACAAAAGGAAGGTATTGACTTTAATGAGATTTTCTCTCCTGTAATTAAACTAACTACCATTAGGACTGTTCTATCGATAGTGGCAGAAGAAGATTTGTTCCTAGAACAAATGGATGTAAAAACAGCTTTTTTCATGGTGATTTGGAAGAAGAAATTTACATGGTGCAGTCATAGGGATTTACAATACAGGGACAAGAGAAAATGGTATGCAAACTTCAGAGAAGCCTGTATGGTCTCAAACAGGCGCCCAGACAATGGTATAAGAAGTTTGACAATTTTGTGTGCAGCAGTGGATTTTCAGAGGTGTTAGACAGCTCATTGTTGTTATATAAGAACTTAGGGTAACTCATTCATCATTTTATTGCTATATGTTGATGACATGTTGATAGCATGACCAAACAAAGAAGAAATTCTGAAGATAAAGGCTGGATTATCTAAAGAATTTGACATGAAAGATTTGAGAGTTGCCAAACAAATCCTAGGGATGAGGATAGAGAGAAAAGATGGTATTTTGATATTGTCACAGAAAGAGTATGTTAATAAAGTACTGAAAAAGTTTAATATGAGAAATGCAAAACTTGTGAGTACTCCTTTAGCTACATTTTAAATTATCTAATGAGCATTCACCGACTACTGAGCAGGAAAGAGATTATATGGCTAAAGTGCCTTATGCTTCGGCTATAGGAAGCTTGATGTATTTCATGGTTTGTACAAGACCTAATATTGCACATGAAGTGGGAGTTGTCAGCAGGTATATGAGTAATCTAGGAAAGCAACATTTGGAGGTTGTGAAGTGGATATTCAGATACTTGAGGAAGACGCTGATTATGCTCTGCACTTTAAAAGATCAGATTTTAAACTGCAGGGATATGTAGATGCAGATATGGCAGGGGATACCGATTTTTTTTTACGCATGCAAAAGTTATAGGTATGATCGATTTTTTCCAACAATTTTGATAAAACATCGAAAATAAAAATTAAAATAAAAACACAAAATTTTTTCCGATGCTTTATTAAAAGCGCTGGAAAAGTCGATAAAATACCAACACAACGCCATTTTGAATTTTAGGCTGACGCTTTTAAAGCTTTAGGATATGTCTTTAAA
The DNA here is from genome assembly GCF_001995035.1 of Momordica charantia. Next base: position 23,761 of record NW_019104630.1, read on the forward strand.
AAAACCATGATTTGAATCTCTATTGATCTTTTTTTTTGGTAGTTTCTCAAAGTAGCTAACTTCTATCACAATTAAACCATAATCACATTGTTTAAGCTACCTTGGCAATTGAACCATAATCATATTGTTTATGATCTCATAATTTTCTAAACAAAAAGAAAGCTTAGTTTATCTTTTAAATACGTTTCTTCGATTTTAACTAATAAATTCAGGAAAAAAAAAATTTTAAAACTTTTAATAATTACATTGTTAGACAACCTTTTAAGTCAACTCTCTCTAGTTGTTTAATCATGTCGTTTATAACTAAGCAAGACTAAACGCACTGGATCAACAAAGCCCTTTCTAAAGGCTTTTCAAAAGGGAGAAGATATAGTATCAAATTATGATCAAATAGAATATAAACATGATCCATGATGAATTCGAGAAAAGATCTAATAAAGGGAGAGACCTGGTGGAAATGTGCGAATGAAATTTTCAGGTGGACCGATAGTGAAATACTTGATGAAGGACAAAGTGGAACCGAGAAGTGGCCAATCAAGATCACCAGGAGGAAGCTCGGCCCATGTCTTCCCCAACTTGACTGCATAATACCAACCATTTAATCTCTTCAAAACCCCAAAAACAAAAACAAAGACTCCAAGAATCAGCAGCAACCAATTTATGAACTCCATTGATTTATCTCACAGCTTTGCTTCTCATGCATCCCTTGGCTTATCAATAATCAAAATTTCAATAGACATTTTCTAGTCAAACTAATTTATATTTATATTTATATTTATATATCTTTTTGTTTTTGGAAATAATTGCGTTGGGGTTGAATCTCTCATCCAATTTGCATTAAATTAAAGTTAAAAGACGGCCAATTTTCTTCATCAAGGGATTGCCAACTAATTAAAGTACAAAAAAACAATATTTTATTATTGGCAAACAAGAAAAGTTCTAACATCCCAAATTATAATAGATTTTTCTTTCAGAAAGAAGGAAAAAAATCAAATATAATTTGTTGTTTTCTTCTTCTTTCTTCTTCAACTTAATTTACATAATTAAAAAATAACAACTCAAAGGAAGTAATTATAAATATAACAAAATTAGAATACATAACTAATTAAAAATAGAAATACATTAAATTTAGAGCACATCTGATAACCATTTCATTCTTTGATTTTTTTAAAAAAATTTGTTTGATAATCAATTCAATTTTCTGTTTTCAATTTTTTTAAAAAAAATTTAAAATTTTATGTAAATTTAAAAAAAAATAGTTTTTTTTCAAAATCTCATTTTCCGGTAAGGCTCGACTTTTTCTTTGTTTGACATATTCTATTCAACTAATTTCTTTTTCATTCAAAATTTTTTCTTCCTGAAATTTCTGTCTCTAAAAAATTCTCTCTCTAAATTTTTTAGGTTTATTATTATGTCTCTAAAATTTTTATCTCTATATATTTTAATTTCTTTATTTTTCTAACATATCATAATCATTTTTTTCCTCTAAAAATTTAATATTTTTTCTAAACTTTTCTCACTCAAATTTCGCATTTTATAATTTTTTTTAATTTATTTGTGCTCTAGAAAATATATAACTTTTCTCTATCTATTTTGTTTTTCTTCAATTTTCTTTTAYTATAACTTTTCTTCCCTTTCTTTTTATTTTTTTCTCTAACATTTACAGGTTGAACTTTTCTCTCCGCTTTTATTTTCATGTCTCTACATTAACAATGACAAAAATTTCTGCAGTATTAGATTAGCACTCCATGAATAAAAAGAAATGCATCCATTTTAAGGCAAATGTGCCTTGGGCTGTCCGCTCACCTTAAAATTTTTGAAACTATATAATTGATTTATAAAATATCTATCAACAATTATCAAATTTATACTTACCTCTCCTAGTTTTGTGCTTTTGTTTTTTCTTTTTTTTTTTCTCTTTTGTAATTCGTTTTTTTTTTTAATTCCTACTCCCCATTATCCCTCCGTGCCTTTGTTCGAACCTGCACCTCCACGCTTTTATTTTAGTATTTTTTTTCCATAATTCATGATTTTTTTCGTAATTCGTGATTGTTACATAATGTTTTCTATTCAGTTTTTCCGTAAGAGGAAAAATTAACATTAATTTTATTTTTAAAGAAAACAAAAAATCATAGACTATGTCAATTTTTTTTTAAAAAAATGAGAAAAAGAGAGATTGCAAATTTTGTATATAAATATGATAATTTTTTTTAACAAAAGAAAATAATATATAAGTTGGTGGGACCTTTATGGTCTAATTGTTGCTAATAATTCCAATGCTCAATTTTGTTTTTAATTTATATGGTGTCGTTACATATAGATAATATCATATTAATTGTCTAAAGTACATTTTTATTAACTTTAATTGCATTTTATGTAGTTTCAAAAAAAAAAAAAAGAGTTTGAGGTTATTTTGAGGGATAACAATGCAACTAGACCATTTTTAGGCATCTAATTACATAAATTTTTAAAAATTCTAATATTTAAATATTTATCAAAATAGAGGCCTTGTTTTTAAGTTGATGACAACCAAATACGTGGATTGAAGCTATGATTCGGTCAGTTAGGTTCAGCCTTGTTTTAAGGAAAATGAGAGGAAATATAGAAGATTTATCTCATGGGTCTCTTTTCCTTAAATTTTTCAAGAATTTTTGTGGGTTTCTAGAATACTCTCATTTGGGGTTGGGGTTGGGGTTGAATAGAACACCCATTGGTTTCTCCATTTTTGTTCTTGATCATTTTTGTTGTTAGCTTTTGGCTTTGAAGTTCGGGTTGAAAGAGGAATTAGAAAAATTAGAAAGATATGGAGGAAATTATAGGTCTTGAGTTAGTGAAGAGAATAAATAGATACAAGTGAAGTAATTTTCCTAAAGAAGAGAAGTGGAAAGGAGGAGAAAGGAAAAATGGGTGGATTCATGGGAAAAAAAAAGGAGGATAAAAGAATAAAGAAATAGAAAATAAAGAAAGTACAAATATTTATTTTGATGAAAAAAAACTTGAGTAAGAGGGATTGTATTTTGCATTAGGTTTTAAAAACAGTTTTCTTTTTTYTTTTTTTTATCATTTGTGAGTTTGTGGATGAAATTTATTTTGAGTTTGTTGGAGTCTTTGAGAGTAAATGACTTTAAATAAACTATGGATTTGAGCTTGTACCTTGAGGCTTAGGAGGCGTTTGGCCCACGGAGTCGGAATCAATAGCCTGGATTTGTTAAGTTTGAGGATTTGATGTTAGAGTGTTGTGTAGYCTGGGTTTTAATAGCCTCAATTTGGGGTGCAGGGTTGGGTAATCTAAGTTTTTCAWTTTTTTTTATTTGTTTTTTTAGCAAAAGATTAAATATGAGATATAATGTAATTAAAATTTTAGACAATTTGTYAAGAAGACAATTAATCTATCTATTTTGAAATTTGCATTTCTTAATTTATATATTTTTCAACTATAATTTGAATTTATGCACTCTCATACCTATGGGCCGAGGTGGGCGAGGTGGGATTATCCCCAATTGACTCTATCCTCCCTCCCTCAACATTCTCATTATTTTTTATTTTTTTATTTCTCGATTTTACTTTTTACATTATTTGTTGTTTAAAAAATAATAATTTAAAAAAATTCTTTCAAATTTTTTAATTTCTCTTTCTTTAATTACTATAATAGATATTCAAATATTTCTAAAATTATTTCATTTTTTTAATAATTTAAAAAATAACAACATTACTTAAATTTGTAAATTTGGAGATTGAAAGGTTTGAATTTTAGTCTAASTAAACTACMATTAGAACCTCATTTTTAACTAAATAATTTCTACAAGTTTTCGTGATTTCCACAAATGTTCTCAAAATTTCCAACATCAATATGTACTCTCTAAAATTAGAAGTTCGACATTTCCCTCGATATCAACATTTTAAATCTTGTTTAAATATGTTTTATTATAACTTAATTAATAACATAATTAGATTACGATTAAACTCTCAATTAAGACAATTTTCACCAATTTTCACCAATTTTCACGTCTCTATGATTATTTATGGAATTTTGTATTGACATCGATATTTCATTATAAATATTACTGATATGTTAAGAAATGATGGTTAAAAATTGTCAATTATAACCTAATTATACCATTAAACTCTCATTTACTAACTTAAATAATTTATATTAATTTCCATAATTTACAAGTTTCTTCTTGAAATATCAGTCGATGTCGGTATTTCATCTTCAACATTTCAAACATTGGTAAGGAAGATATTTAAAAAGAAAAAAAATAAAAAAATAAAATATATTAAGAAAAAGAAAATACTTGTTTTTTATGTAAGCCCATGGGTTCCAAATTCATGGGCCAAACATAGGGCTGGCTTAGGATGTCAAACTCATCCCAAGCCAAACCCTCGGGCCAAACATCCCCTTAGTGTTAACCAGAGAGATTTAGAAGAAMGAGTTGAGATTTTTTACTAAGAATTTAYGGTAGGTGTCTCTATTTGTCGAAATATTGAAAAATTGCAGAATGATCAAATGTASATTTATATTATTCTAACTGTTTTGCAAGTTTTATATTTGACACTTTTATCATTCTATTTAGTTATTAGTTTTAAAATCAAAATATCCTAACTTCCATTATCACTCCTATATTTTATCTCTCCTAGATATATATGGAGATAAAATTAGTCAATTATAAGGAGACATCCCAGATCAGAGAGGGAATCTATAGTTGACAAAGCCAAAAGGGAGAAGATGCAACAAATTGATGGAATCGAGTAGGGAACAACGGTGGGGCAAYGATAGAAATGAGTTGCAAGTGGGGCGGCGGCGGCGGGTGGAGGGTAAAAGAGAGGGAGGCCTATATGTTGAGTTTCCATAATTTGTATTTTTGTATTAATTATTCACAAAAATATATCTTATTTCTTCACACTATTTTTTTATTTCTTTAGTTGATCTTGTTCATTGTATTTGTTACTCTCTCCTTATTTTTAGTTATTTTTGTATTATTTGTTCACAAGAATACACCTCTCTTCACCGTATTTGTTCTTTTCTTCACCGTATTTGTATTTGTTATTCTTGTATTTTTGTGTTCACCGTTTTTGTTATACTTTTGTTTGTCTGTTCACCATATTTGTTGTCTGTATTTGTTGTATTTTTGTTTGTATGTTCACCATATTTGTTGTTTATCGTATTTTTGTTGTATTTTTGTTTCTTTGTTCACCATATTTGTTGTTTTTTTCATCCATTTGTTCTAGCTTGAGTATTTATATTTCTAATTACATTTTGTTTATTAATGTTTATTAAATATTATTCTTTTCTTAGATTTGTTAGTATAATTCTCTCTAAAATTGGTTGGGAAACTTAATTTTTGAAAAATATAGGTAGGATTCTAAAAATATTTGAATTATCCTAATGGTTAGGTAGATTCTCATATGAAAAAGTAAAAATAACAAACTCATTTTAGAAAAGAGTAATTCCGTCCCTAAAACATTAGTACACATGTTCTTACTTTTAAGTGGGTTATTATTGAAAAGCTAAAGTTTTTTTGCCACATTTTGAAATTATCTATTTTAAATGGCTATATCTATTTTTACTCGTAAATAAATATTGTTTCTTAATTTGTGATTAAGGATTTACTTATATTATCATTTAAACTACGTCAATCGTATAGTTTGGGATGACCTACAACCTCAAAACTCTTGAACTCTTTGTTGGAGATATATGTCAATTACTGCTGAACTATGTTTGTTTTGACCTACTTAGTAATGGTTGAACTTGAATATTGGAATTCGAGAATGATTTATGTTTCATGGAAATGGATTAGTTGAGAATTTGTGAAGTTTTGCGAGTTATATTTGATTAAGCCTCCTAATTAAGCTAATGATATGACCGATGAAATTTTAAGGTTTTTTTAATGATCTCAATTTATTTGATGACATCCAAGTTATTCTAGTCAAGCTATGGTGATTTAAGAAATTGGAAATGTGTTATAATTCTCAAACCATGGTTTCAGTTGGTATACGAGTTTCAGAACTAATTTATCCGAATTATGGATACTTGTGATGGCGAATTAGGAATTATGATTAAAAGATCATGAGACGCCAATTTATAATGATTATGATTCATCGTAGTTTGAACACTATCCAAGCTATTCTAGAAATTAATTTCCAACTACTAGATCGTATATCCATGGTGATTTCCTAAAGCAAGTACGTGAATGTGTGTTTCCATAGTGTACGTATGATCAGCTTTACTCTGTTATACATCTTGTGTTTATTCGATATGTAGTACGACTAGTTTGCTCTGCTATGTGTCTTGAGGTTACTCAATACGTAGTATGACCATGATTGTTCTGCTATGTGTATTTAGATTACTCAATACATAACAAGATCAGGATTAATCGTCTACATATCTTTGAACTTACTCGATACGTAGTATGATCATATCTGCTGTGTCATTCATCTAGAGATTATTCGATGTATAATATGACCAGTTTTGCTCTACTATGCATCTCGAAATTACTCAATGCATAGTATGACCAGTTGCTCTGCTATATAGGTGGAAGTATAGTCTATGCATAATATGACCAGTTTACACTACTGTGCTTATTGAGATCATTGTGCGCCAGCATGGCCAGTTTTAAGTATAGATTCTTAGCCAGGACTATGTTTTAATTTAAATATGATTTTGAAAGGACTCTTACCGTTACGTATTTCAAGTTATTTATTTCTTTGTGTACTTCATCACAGTCTTACAAATTATATATATACATATTTTCGAAAATGACAAGTTATAGTTTCTTGTTGAGTATGTTAATAATTTCCTTAACATTATTTTTCAATTTATGTCTCTCACCGAGCGTGTCAGCTCACTATTTCTTCTTAATTCTTCTACCAGATAGCACTTGAGTCTCCAACAAGCCTACTAGGTCGAGATCTGTCACCTTCCCGATAGGTTGCATATCACATATTACATACCAAAATAGTTTTGTCTATGCACTAGCATGGCTAGCATTCTTTCAAATGGTGTAACTTATTTTAAAATTTTATGTGGTTTTAATGCATGAAATAGTTTCTAATAGTGTGTGGTGAGGCACACCCTGTTGTCATTGTTGATTAAATCTTTGGAGTGTAAATGCTTACTTTCTTAGGTGTGTTTTAACCATTTTTTTAAAGGAAATTCTGTCGAAAATTTTTTGATTTTTTATCAGGAAAAATTTATTACCGGATTTGATTTTTTTTTTCCAAAATGCTAGATGAGTTTATATCACCGGCTATGAATTACAGAGTTTAGTTGGAATTCATTGTCACCACGTCATGTCTTAGGATGGATAGGGTTGTGTCACAATACATCTCTTGGTTTGAGATATATGTCAATTGTTGTTGAACTATGCTTGTTTTGGTAGTTTGTTGTAAGCTATGATCATATGAAACTACAAATTTTTTTATTATTAATTTCACATCATCCCAATTAATTACTTATATTTTCTTAGCTCTTTAGCATTTACAGTTAAATGTCATTTTTTGAAATATAAGATTAACTAAAAATTTAAACCTCAAAAAGCTACCTTGCGTATTTATTTTCAATCTCAAATAGTTTTCAACGCAATCTTTAGAAGCTCTTAAAATTCAAACAACTTAAAAACAATGTCATAAATATTATAAATAAATGTAGTAACCTATAAATGATATAAGATTTTTCTTTTTTTTTAATACGTCTTTATAAAATATAGTTCTAAAAAGATGCTCTACTAAAAATACATCTAAACGATAAAAAGAAATATATATATATATATATATACACATATATATATGAAGTAATATTATGGTAATACGGTATTATGGTTAATTATACATACTCAAATTGATAATCACACACAAAGCGTTCATCTTTTATATCATATGATTTGCGCTCTTGTGACGACTTTGAAAAGACTAATGATGGAATTTACATTATTAGGAGTATATAGGACAGACACACATCACACACACATGTGATTTAAAAAACTTTAGAAAGAAATTAAATATGATGTTTTGTGGGATGACCTAACTCAATGAAAAGAAAGCTCATTTGAAATGAACAGCTTCATCCTCTTACCTCAACAAATGTTGACAATTTGGAGAATAAAAAGAAAAAAGAAAATGAATAAATAAAAGTAGGTCCTTCCACTACTTTTGATATTGCATCATTTAATTTATGATATTCACCCTAATATATACTACAAAGCAACTGTCCTTTTCTATGTGTTTTTTAATCCTATGGTTGGGAATTTGTATCCGAATTAATATCGTGTTATATTGCATTCGTCGTGTAATTGGTCATCGATGTTATGTCATGATCATCGAGTAAATTCTTCATCGATAAAAGATTTGATAATGATATGACTGGTTAATAATATATTTCCTTCTTGAAATTTAGCATAGAACATCATCAGTGAAATGTCGAAAATTATCAAAAATATAAAATTTAAATATACCGATAATGATAATTTTATATAATTTAATTGGGAACTACTTGTGACTTTTGTGAGAGGTTAGATTAGATTTATAAGATACATGCTCTCATAATCAGTTAGTTTTGAGATGAAACTATATGAATCTTGATATGGAATCAAAGTCCAACACGCTCAAACAAGCATCCAGTCTAAAAATGAGATCTGGCGGTCAAGATTGGTGAACAGCTATACCATATTCTTCAGGAGTTGGTTAAGAATCAGCTCTCTAATTGTCAGTTGATTTTGAGATAGAGTAGTTAAAAATAAAAAATTTTCTACTTTAAATAAACTTTCAAAATATAGGTGTCGGTTCGATATTGGGCTACTCAAAAAATATATGGTGAAGCATGTATTATGGGGAAAAGATATGGAAAACAAAAGTCATGGCCAAGAGTACCAAACATATCTAGCAAGAGATAGCTGCCAAAGTAGGCTTATAATTTGTGGAATGACCTAACTGAAAAGAAATATATTTATCCCAATGGGGACAATCATGTATTATGCTTGTTTCCTCCAACTATGAGGAATTGAAAGGTCTATTGTCTACCATCAAAAAAAGCTTCATCATTCATTGTTCTTTTTTGATAATTAAGAAGCTACTAATGAAGATCTTTTTCACCCAAAATATATATATATATATATGTGTGTGTGTGTGTGTGTTTTTCTTTCCTATATAATGCTTCACACTGTTGCTGTACCCACAAACAAGGATTTTGTTTTTAAATCTCGAGCTTTCGAACAATATTTCATGCGTATTTCGAGTTTTAGTTCATTGCGTGCAAGGTTTGGTTTGACGTTCTTTTGACCATTAAAATTTGTTATATATGTTAAAGTATGGTGACCCAATTTCATTGGGATCTAATCTATATGATGCAATTTGAAAGGGATCTTTCTAAAGGTCAATTGCTAGTGGTAGCTAGCTATATTTTAAGAATCAATATATAAATATTTGCAAGGGTAAAACTTTACCATACTTGTATTGATTTTTACATAGAGGTATTTGATCTCCCTCTTTTTAAGAGGTAAAAATAGATAGAGACTCGAATTTCAAGTGAAAAATTCTCTCTAGGCAAATTGCAACAACAAAACGAACTTCAGTTTTTTTTTCTTTTAAATGTTGTATTGCTAGTTCTCTCTGTCAAACTTTAAAGAATTCAGGTAAACATCGTAACTTTTTTAAGTGAATCGTTTTTATTTTTTTTAATCATTAACGTTTCTCATCTGTCATAACCATTTTTTCCATGAGCCACTCTCTCATTCAAATGGGTTAAAACTTATCTGAATTTTGATGGGTATTTTTTAACCCTCTTTTCACAAGTTAGAAGATGGAAACAGCATCTTTGGTTGAACCTCTGTTTTAACTTCTTTTTGTCTTCGTTTTTCCACAGAATCAATCAAAAACCAATTGAAATTTTGGCAAGTGCCTCTGCTCTAATATTGAACAGAAAAATAGGTCAATTCTTGTTTTCTATAATGTAAAATTCTTCTCCATGATGATTCTATATTAAGTTCGGTCAGGACAATGANAAAAGAACTTAATGGGATCTGACTCGTATAAGCAAACATAATGCAATAATAAGTAAATAAGAAGAAGAGAGAAGCAAAGTGATAAATTAACCCTAAAATATGCATTTTTTAAAATAAAATTAAAAGAAGCAAGGAAAATGACTTTTTTTTTTTAAGAAATTTTTACACTTTCAAAAATATTTAACGGATATATAATATGTGCACATATTTTGTCTGCGTCATCAAATATATGTCTATATGAAAAACTCTTTGAAACCCACTTTCTAAGGTATTTTGTTAAATAATCAATGAAATATTAAAATAAGTTTAAGAATTAAAATAAAATATTTAAAAGTTGAAAGGTTTCTCATTTTTTCATTTCTTATTTTTAATTTTTAACACACACAAATGTTGGGTCTTGTTTCCCATTTTTAAGAAACATGGAACACTATACAAATTTTCAAACATATAAATAAATGTCTTACTTTTATTTCTTTACTTATAAAATGCATAATAAATATTTTAAAAATAAATATAACGTAATTTTTTAATATTTTATTTTAAACAATTATTTCTTTGCCATACATCTCGAAATTCAAACAATTATTTTGTTTAAGCAACCGTTTTCAAGTACATAATTACTTTGTTTCTTAAAAACAAATAGTACAATAAGGAACAAGAATCAAAAGAACATAAACACCAACAGCCAGACTCTATAAACCAAAACAATAAAAATAAGAAAGTCCACGAACCAAAACAATCTCCCACCAAGAGTTTGTGAGCTTGATCCCTCACCCTAATGTTTAACTAAAAAAAAAGTTTAAACATTTTCTATTATTAGGTTTAAATATTATTTTGGTCCTTGTAATTTTGACTCTAAGTCATTTTAGTCCTCTGTACTTCCAAAACATTTATTTTAGTCCCCGTATTTTCAAAATTTTGTTTATTTTAGCTCTTCATACTTTCAAAACGTCTTTTTTTGTCTTGTACTTTTAAAGATGGACCAATTAATCATTCCCTATTTGTAAAATTTTATACACAATATAAACTCTTTGATACAAATTTATAGCTACACTTCAAGAAAATTAGTAAATTTTGTGTCAGCTAAAATTATGATAGAAAGAAATAAGATAAAAATAAAAATAAAGGAACCAAATTGATCACTTCATCAAATCTTTGAGAAAGTCGTATTTGATGGTCGACGTGGCGTACAAATTTAAAAATGAACATTTTGAAAGTGCATAAGTTAAAATGAACCAGAGTTGAAACCACAGTTCGACTAAAATAGACGTTTCAAGAGTACATGAACTAAAGTTAAAAATACCGGAAACAAAATAGTATTTTTAGGCCTTTTTATTTATTTATTTATTTTTTAGATTTTGTGGGAGGAAAAAGAATTTGGCCATGTTAGTGCATGCATGCGTAAGAATTATCCACAAAAGTAAATGGGGGGTTGTGTTTGTGGGCTATACTGCGTTTTGATAAGGCAGTGTTTGGACACAAATACGTGCAATTACTTTTCACCATAAAAAGTTAGGTCTTTTTTGTCCCCATTATATCAAACTTAATTTCTTACCAACCCAAAATAATTTGCCATATAACACAAACTTTTCTAATCAAAACAATGATGATGGTTTTGATTTTACAAATATATATTATAAGATGTTTATTAATAAAAAAAATTCAACCCTATTTGATAATTTATTCGACTTTTACTTTCAAAACGTTTTCAAAAAGAAAAGAAACGCCATCGAATAATAGAGCATTTTCAATATTGCAAAATTATAAAGAATAAAATGAATTTTCTAGGTGCTTTTTGTTTTTTTGCTCATGTGACATTTCTATATATCCATGGATTCGACATCAACATATGGGGTAAATCAACATTTCGATTATATTACAAAAAAATCGATAAAATTTGAAAAATATCAACAAAATGTCAATAATATATACATAATATTAATATTAATCATTTTTAAACGTATTTAAAAATATAAAAATGTGTATTTGTTCATTTAAATATTTTTCATGATTTTTTAATTTCTTTTAACTCTTAAATTGACATTTTATCGATATTTCAATAAAATTGAGATCTCAACATTTGCATCAACATCGACAATTAAAATCTTAATTATCAGGAAGCTTATTTTTTAAAATAAATAAATAAAATCAATATCAATTAAAAAGTTACTTTTTTATATTCAATTTGTATGGGCAAAAAAATTTCGCTTAATTCATTAAATTCCAATATTTCCCTCCATTTTTCATTAATGTTTCAATGAATATGAATGTTAGTTTGTAAGCGTCTACCTTCTAATTTTTAATTAAATACAATCTCAATAATAAAATAAAATAAGGATTGGGTGTGAAAAAGTCATTATACTCTAAATGAAAAATGGAAAAAAAAAAAAAAGGTGGTTTTCATGTTAAAATATTGATGGGATATTTTTAATATTTTTTTTCCCTTCTTGGTTAGAAAATACATACATGATTATCAATTCTTCTACCTTCTTGTTTAGTTGGGAGTAGGTCTGAAAATTTAAAAATGTTAAAAGCAAAAACTGAAACCAACCACAAAATGAATTCTTTAATTAGGTTTTTATTTTTGCTTTTTAACTTTTTAAAAGTTTTAATTTTACCTCAATCTTTAGACATTTTAATAAACCCCTAAATGAATTCTTTAACAAATTAAAAGTTTAGGATAAAATGACAAATTTAAAAGTATAGAAAGAAACTCAAACACCTAAAAATATAAGAAAATTATTTTCAGTACTACGAAAGTACCATACTTCCTTTATTAATACTATAATTTTACTTTTCTAAATATCTTCTTAATGTTAGTGATCCGACATCATTTTCAATGCAATTCTAACGTGGCAAGTAGTCCAAAAATTTCCCCCCAGAAAGCATATATCTCTTGAATAAAATATGCAAAGTTTCGTTGGCTTAATCATGAATGTGTGGAAGGTAATCATTATCTCAACTATTGAATTAGACCAATAAGCATGCACATTATGATCTTAGTATTATTGATTTTGTTAGGTTTTTGTCAACTTTTTGGATTAAAATATGTTTATAAACCTAAATATAAGACAAAATTTCAAGTGCCTTTTTGAAAAGATGGCTTTTTTAGGAAGGGGGAAAAGGCAAAGCATGCAGCCAATTTAGAAGATTGTTGCACAAAAATGCCTCAACACACAACTTGTCATAATAATCCAATTTTTTTAACTTAATAATATAGTTTTATACTGTGAATTTAAAATAATTTAGCACTCAAAAAAAAAAAAAATTTTGTCATATAACAACTCAAAGTGTTATTCAAGACTTGAAGCATATATTGTATATTTTTATATTGTAGAGTTGTTTGGGTGTGTTTTTTATAAGATTTATTTTTAAAATATGTTTTACATATTAACCCTATATATACGGATTTTCTTTAATTAAAAAAATTTTGTTGAGAGATTTTTTTTTCCTTGTGTTTTCTTTCTTTCTTTTCTTTTTTAAAGTACAAAAAAAATGTGTGGTAATAAGAGATTGAACATCGGACCTCTAATGAAGGAGCAAAATGCCCCTAATCGACTTCTATGCTTTTATTGGCTTTTTTCTAGTGTTTTTATACAAAGAACTTCCGATTACATGCATTATAATTATATTTAATTAGTATTTTAAGATCAATATCATTAATGGAATACTAACCTAGTATGCCTATGATAAGATTAAATACATAAATATTTAAGAAACACTAACCCTAATATATTGATCAAATTGATAATGTGGCCAGCTAACAAAAAATAAAAAGTAATATTAAATAGTTAATATATTAAAAGGTAGAATGTCGATTTTTTTTTTTTTATCATTTGCATATGTAGTATTAATTTTCTAAGTAGTTCTCATTCATATATTGTTAAATATTAGTCTGCATTATTTTCTTGATTAGGTAAGAAATATAACTGATTATCTTCTGCACCCTTTTTTATATCTTCGAAAATAATATGATTTTTAATGTAATTTTTTTTGTTTTTTTGTTCTTTTAGTAAGGAGTTACGTGGGTATCGAACTCACAACCTCTTGGTTTGAGATATATGCCAATTATTGAGCTATGTTTACTTTGACGACTTTTTAATGTAATTTCTTTGTCCATTGTTGCAAGTTTATATAATCCTAATAAATTTTTTAATGCATTTTAAAATTATACTACTGTTAATGAGTTTTTAATTTAATAAATTAAGTAACTCAATTCTCTCTAAATAAATCATTTATTTTTTCCTTTTTCCTACAAAAGGGATGAGAATCTATTTTTGAAAGGAGAGAGAGACTAATAAAGAAACAAAAAGTTGAACCCAATGATTTAATATGGAACATAAGATTTCTCCTAACTAAGAAGGAAATTACACACTTGGCCTCGTAAAAGAAGAAATTACAAGATTTCTCAATTCCTTTGACAACATTTTCTCCTCCATCTAGATAATAGGATGATGAATTTTTTTTAGTACAATAAATATGGAGGTGGAGATTTGAATTCTCGACCATAAAAAAAATCAATTAGATGCTTTAATCACTGAACCATAATATTCATATCGGTGATTGAAGAATATTTAATAAATTGCTTAAAATAATTATCAATAACGAGAAATAAATTGAGTATTGTCTCTTTTTAAAATGTTAATTAATTCTTGACTTAGATTGTGAAGTTTTCTTTAACTATTTATTAACGTTTTGACTTGACTTTTTGTAATTTTCTTCTGTGCCTTGGATTTTGTGACTCTCATTAAGTGGTTCCTTAATTTCTAGAATTTGTCAAGTTGTCAAGTTGGTCTAATTTAAAGTTCTCTTTCTTGATTTCACCTTCATTTATCAAAGATTCCGTTTATCATAATGATCTTTTAATTTTAATTTTTTGTTTTTAAAATATATAGTAGTTTTTCTTTTCTCTTTTTCCTTTTAAATTACATTTTCTACTAGCAACTCTCGTTATTTTTTTAAGTCCTTTTTAGGTTTAAAATTTTACTCAAAGTCCGTCAACATGAACTTAGTTCAACAGTAATTGGTACTTATTGGCACTTATTTCTGACCAAGACTTTATGAATTCAAATCCTCATCCCAATTTGTTGTACCTAACAAAAAAGAAAAAAAAATCTTTTACCAGAAGTCCAAAAAAGTGTTCAAAAATTGAATCAAGAAAACAAACAAATATCTAAGCTTAATTTTTAAACGTAAGGAATTGAATTAGATTGAATAATCCATCAAATTGAGATATATATTTTTGAATTATAACCAAATTCTTAAAACTTTTTTTTAGTTTCTGTAGGTACAATTTTTGTGTTTAAAAATCAGATTATACAATAGAATATTAATCTAAATATTGCTTTAAAAAAATTATAATCATAATAATCACTAATTCATATACACTTTAATTTTGCTATATATGTAACAATATTTTTAGCTGCTATTTTTGTATAATACTTTTGTCTAAAATATGTTAAATCTACAGCCAGCCAAAGTATTAAATAGATGCTTATTGATTATTAAATAAAATTAATGTAAAAAAGTCAATTATCTTGCATTTTGTATCTAGAAAAACTAAAGTCCTCAAGCCTCAAATTATAAGATTCTTGGCAAATTCAACTCTATTTATTTCAGTCCAATTAATTAGAATATTTATGAAATTAAGTTATTGTGAACAATTAATTTGTACTTCTATTTTAAACTTTGGCATTTGATGTTATCCAAATTATGTAAAGATATTTCTCTAAGGCTACAACTAAATCTTATAAAAACATTATATTATTAGCATTATACTACCATTGTTTTGTGATTTTTCAGTTTTGATGAAATAAATTTATTTCTATTACAAATGACAAAATAATAATAAGTCTAAAGCATTGTTTTTCTTTATGTATACACAAGGGATGGAAATCTTATAAAATATCTCGACCCGACCATTAAAAGAAAGACTTCTCCTATCTAAACGAATATAAAGGTTTAAATCTCATTGTAGTCTCTATAAATTTAGGACAAAATTCTATCTTGAAACTCGAACTTTAAAAATATTAATTTTCATTTTTGGACTTTAAATAAATAATAATCATTTTTGTCCTTGCTAGATAACATAGTTTGTACTAACATGTGATATGGGCATGTATTAGGAACCAAATAAGTCAACTAAGACAAGTATCGAGATGAGCAAATTTTAGGTGACAAAATAGCAAAGATGACCAAATTTGACGTCATTTTTTAAAGTTCAAAATTTAAAAATAAATAATTGGAATGTCATGGATTAAAATATAAATAAACTTTTAAAAATATAATAATCAAAATAAGATTTAAACGAAGAGATATTGAGTGAGTTTAGCATAAAATATGTACATTTTTAGTTTAAGCACTTTTGTTTTAAGTCACTTTTTTTTATAATCTAACTCTCAATAACATTTTTTTTTTATAATCAACTCTCAATATTTCTTCAAAAAGAATTTTTAAAACAATTCAATATTTTTATTGGTTACCAAAATGTTTTTTTAATTAAAGCAATTTTAGTTATCTAAAATCAATTAACTAGTAATTCTTTTGTTGAAAAAGTACTTTTATTTAAAAAGTATTATTTTCAAAAATCATCTCAAACACACAATAGCGTAGTAAAAGCGTTTTCTCTTTATTCTCTTGTTTTGATCAAGGAAAAACAAAACGATGAAAAAATAAGCACGACTTTTTTTTCTTTTTTTTTCCCAAAGGAAATATACATGAAATTTTTCAACTGTTCATTAATGTTTTTGACTTAGATTGTGTGTTTCACCAGTGATTTTATTAATTTTTTGATTTAGTTGATGTGATTTTACTCAATAGTTAATTTTTTTGACTTGGGTTTCGTGTGCCTCTTTCGTCAAGTTGTCAAATTTTCAAGTTTATATAGTTTTACCAAATGCTCTCAAATTTTAAAAGGTTCAATTTTACACTTAATATTTATTTGAAATGTAACCAAATTAAAATTCTAGATTGGCGGGATAAAGAAAATATCATAGATATATAAGTGAAAAAAAAAATATCAAGAGCAAAAATTGAAAATTTCAAAAAGTTAGAAGCAAAATTTGAAACTGTCATACATATATTGGTAAGGATACCACATCGGAAAGATAAAGGATTTAACAAAAGTTTATAATATAAGTGGGCTACTCTTCTCATTTCATTATCAATTAGTCTTGAGATGAAACCCAATAAATATTGATACGATATCGAAGCTCAAAAAGTTTAATTTTTTTCTTAAACATCTTGAAAAGGAAATTGAAATTGCTAAAAGGAAGAAGAAAAAACCATTTATATATTAGAATTGGAGGCCCATTCGATACAATAAAGTGGTTTCATTGAATGTCTCATCATATTTTATGGTATTTTATATTAATTTTAGAGTAATTTATCTTAGGCCAATTTGAACTGAACTCAACGTAATTGACAGTTATTTTTAATTGAAAAATCATAGATTCGAATCTCTTACGTCCACTTATCGTACTAAAAAAAGAAAAAAAATTATCTAAGTGAAATGAATTTCCAACGTTTTTATTTTTATTTTCTTAGATAAATTATCAAGGGGTAATTTTTTAGATAATTTTTACTTCTTTTTTTTTACCCCTTGATGAATGATTAAAAAAAGAAGTAAAAATTTACAAGATTAATATGAAATTAGTTTCAACATTTTTTTTTTGTCAATAATTTGATAAAAAATTCTTTTAAAATTATGTTAAAATTATTTAATGGATTGCATAGCTGGTATTGAAAAGGTGCCCTTTAGACTCTTCAATAGTAAACCCAACTTTTTTTTCCTTGTTGAAAAGAACAGTAAACCCAACTTTGTACGAGAAAGAAATATACCTAATTAAATTAATTCCATTAATGTTAAATAAAGAGAAAAAAATCACTTAATATGAGTTGATAATCTAATCCATATGATTAAAGGAAATTTTGAGTTGATAATCTTCTTTTTTAAAATATTTTTAAATATGTATTTTAATGTAAAATATCGATCTTTTTAGAAAGAATAGCAATCGGGTCATCTTTTAATTATTTTTGAATAATTTTTGTAACAAATGTGGGGTGGAAATTTTCTTTTTCCAAGATTTCAACAATTGCAGCGTGGGAGATTACTCATACGGTAACAGTGGGAAATTGAAGTTTTGATCCTACCTAAGGTAATTGGTAATTTATCTACTAATTTATGCTCAAATCAACTATTAATTTTATATGATTGATTATTAACTTTCAATATTTCATATTTGCAGTAAGCCCTCCTGAAATTAAACCTAGTTTCAAATTTTTATATTTGTTATTAGAGACAACTTCCTCCTCTTTAGAGAGAATAGTACAAAATAAACTTTGATAATTGAGATTTGATCTAGTAATATAATTCAATAGGTAAAAACTGAACTACAAAAGAAAGAAGACTGGTTCATCAGAATTCAAACTTCATCATGACAATTATTTTTGTCAAAAGTAATCTATATATTAATCCAATTATTATAATTTTTTTTTTGCTCGACAAATATGGAAGCGTGAAAATTTGAAAATCACAATAAATTCTCTCATATAATTGTAGTTTAATGGATAAAAAAAGTATGTTACCATCTTAACAGTCGATAACTCGATCTCCCCCTCCCCGTAATTATTGAACTAAAAAACGACACTCCCGTGTACTACAAATCCATAGTCCTATTCTCATTTGGGAAATTTTGATAATATAGAGTCAAATTTATACTAAAATATGGCCTTAATTTAATTATCTTAAATGAGGAAAACAGCTTTTAAATTTTAATGTTTTTAACATCAATTGATATATTACTCATATTAATCTAGTGGGTTTTGAAGAGGGGCCCATTATAAAATTTTGAATAGTAAACCCAACTAAGAAAGCAATGAGAAAAAAAAAACACAAAACACCCATATGAGAGGGAGATCTTTCCAAAAAAAAAAAAAATGAGAGAGAGATAATTGTATATATAATTAATTATATTGAGAGAGTTTTTTTTCTTTTTTTTAAAGATTAAAATGATCGGATAGTTATTAGTACATGTGAGAGAACGAGTCCCAAGTATAGTTCAGTGAATAAAATACTTATTACTATTTTAAAATCGAGAATAATCCCGATACATGAGATAGAAAAAATACCTACTTTTTTAACTATACGCATCTAATCTTTTAATTTCTCATCCAATTGTCTAATCGAAACAAAACACATATTAGAGGATGATTGGACCAAGTGGATTGTCCTACTTTTATTACCCACAAGATCTCGACCGTTGGATCTGCATTGTTGTGCTTATTTATAGTCTCTTTTCCCTCTCTTTCAGTCTCAAAAAACTTCCTCCCCTCCACTTTTTGGTGATTGACAAGATCACCACTTCCCCCTCTCAATTGCATTACAATCTTCTTCTTTCATTGGAAAGCAACCTCCAAAGCTCCATATCCATGGCTGCCCTAAAACCCTTCAAGGATCAGGTGAGTTCGATCAGCTCGCTCGCTACTCAAATCCCGTCATCTTCCTTCTTCTTCTTCTTCGTGCTCGTGTCAAACGAACGCTTTCCTCTCATTCTTTTGRCTTGTGCATGTTTGAAATATATGTCTAAATCTACTCATTTTGAGATGAATGGTGTGAGCGCGTCGAGTGTTATGTGGTACCCATTCTACTTCTTAAATAAAGTATCCAAAATTTAAGAACTCAATAAAGTCCATTAATTCACCACCTATTTCTTTGTCTAGTGTTTTACATCTTACCAAATTTCAAACACCAAAAACAAATCAATTGAAACACATTTCTAATTTAAATTGTTAAGAGTAAAAATGAATATATTATAATATCTATCTATTTATTTTTTTTAAATTGTTAGAGTAAGTTGAAAGAAGAGGCTGTGGCAGCAGAAGAATTCACTCTTGATGGAACAGTTGATTGGCATGGCCGCCCTGCAATTCGATCAAAATCTGGAACTTGGGTGGCAGGAATCATCATTCTCTGTAAGTTACCTTCAAAAACTTTTATTTTTATTTTTTTTTCTTTCTCTTTCGAGATATATCTAATATTTAAAAAAGACAATACGTACTCTTTGGTAAAGATAGATATTAATTACCATTGAACTAAGTTTACGTTAGAGAGTTTATGATAGATATCAATTACCGTTGAACTAAACTTATGTTTGAGAGTTTATGATAGATATCTATTACTACTAAGCTAAGTTTATATCGACGATAAAATACGAACTTTATTAAAATACGAACTTATAACTAATAGAAAGAAAGTATTAATACCTCGGATAATGTATCTAATTTATATATTTTGTATTTACGTGTGAAAAAGGTCACATAATAAAATTGAAGGCTGAAATTTGGCGACTAGATTGATTGAATGATTTTGGGAAAAAAAAAACATTTAAGAACTTGAAAGCAGACTTAACAAACAAAGTCTTGTCTTGAAAGAGTGTTGTTTGAGAGTGATTCATTCTCTTTGGACAAAGCCATAAATGCCCACTATTATACTAACTATATATATGTATGTATATTTAAAATTGATTTCTCGACTTTCAATTTTATTTTTTGAAATGACTAAACTTGATATTGAATGTTATTTTTTGCTCCTTGAAATATAATTCTACGTAATATTGAATTTAATTTAAAGGAATTAACAAACATTTGAAAATTTGGAAAAAATATATATATATTTTTTGCTTGATTTTTGTGTCCTTCATGTACTTTTTTCCTTTTTCTTTTTTGGTAATATTTAAAGAGCTTACATTTTCGGTTGGTAATTAATAATTGAGCTTTTAAGTTATAAGAAGTATATATATTTTTAAAAAATTTAAATTGAGTCCTTATTTAGTTGAAATTTATCAACTTTAAAAAAGCACGTATAGATTATTATGATGAAATATTTTAAAATGATGTACATGTAAATCACCAAACATAATGGTAATTAAAAACCCTACTTTTATATATTTATAAGTTTTAACTATTTCAATTATTTTTTATATGTTATCCAATTTTCATTTATTTAAAAAATAATAATAATAAGTTAGGACATGTCAAAATTATTAATTTTTGAAGTTGTATAACGTAAGTTTTATATATTTTTTCAAGTTCAACGTCATTTAACTTTCTAATCGATGATATATGTCTTAACTAGTTTAACTATGTTCGAATTTGTCGTATACTATAAGTTAAGTTCAGGTTTGGCCGCAAAATTTAGTGACGAAATTGAAATTGATTCGTAAAATATTTATAAAAGTGATTATATTTGTGTTTTTGCTTTATAATGCTCGATGTCGTAGTTACAAGGGATTACATATTTTGCACGTAACGAAAAGTCCTTTTTAATTAAAACTTTTTTTCTCTTTTAGTTTTTTTCTTTTTGTTTTTCTCTTGGTGCTGAATGCTGCCACGTGGCGGAATTGGATGGTTTGGGACAGAACTTGAGCCCTAAATTTTGGGCCAAGTCGGAACGTGGCCCACATCCACTTTCTCGTTGCATTATGGGCCCCAGCCCAATTATTTGACGTTGAGTTGCGCAAGAAAGGGCGATGAGGTGGCAGCCTCTGAGTGGTGGGTGATGGCTTTTTAATGACAGACTGATCAAGTTGTTGAATAGAGAAAAAAATAATAATAAAATTTTTTAGAAGGAAATTTTTAAATACATTGCTAAACTGTATCGTCCATTTGGAACCACAGTGAAGTTGCCAGCCTCCATGGTCTAGGATCTAGATTTAGGCAATAGGAGAGTTTAATTTAAAAATAAATAAATAAAATTGAACAGACAGGTCGCTACACTACACCTACATTTTTAGGAGCCAAACACGGTTGTGGGTACGATGAGACGTTTCATAGTTATGACATTTTTTTTTCTGGAAAACCCGAAAATTAGGAGTACTAGTATAAGAAATAATCTATGTGTGTGTATTTTTTTTTTTAATAAATCTAGATTAGGAGGGGTTAAACCTCAAAAGTATTAAGGAAAATGAGGAAATTAAAAAAAAAAGTAATAGAATTAATCCATTTAAATTACTGTTTTTATTTTAGTTTTTCAAATTTGATTATCTCTTTGGGCTGGGCTTAGTGGCTCTATCTGGGCCCTCTTATAAGCCCTTTGGTACTTTTACTTCTTGTTTGGGCCTATTTAAAGGTTATTTTCTTGTTTATTTTGGTACATTACCTTTTTTAACGTTCAAATTACATAAAAATAATAGGTTTTTTCTTAACTCAACGAAATATAGGGGTGGGGATTTAAACTTCCGACCTTTGGTTAAAAATATATATCCTAAACTATTTGAATTGTGTCTAGATTAAACTTAATTAAACGTGATTAAATAATCACTGGACCAAAAAATCAAAATCGGTGCTCTTGAAATCTACTGTTTGATGAATTTTTCATTTCAGTTTCTTTTAAGATCGTAACCACAAAAATGTTTGAAGTACGTAAAAAGCACTCGAGTTTGATTGTTATAAAAAGTTCGGATTGCGTTCCTAAACTATACGCATGAATGGCAGTGAACCAAGGATTGGCAACTTTGGCATTCTTTGGAGTTGGAGTAAACTTGGTGTTGTTTCTAACAAGGGTTCTGCAACAAAACAATGCTGATGCTGCTAACAATGTCAGCAAATGGACTGGAACTGTCTATATCTTCTCTCTCGTAGGGGCCTTCCTCAGTGATTCCTATTGGGGCAGATACAAAACTTGTGCCATATTTCAGATCATTTTTGTCATCGTAAGTTTTCCTCAACGGTTCTTTTTTTTTCCTTCAATGAAAGTGCATTTGGTATAACCTTTCGAGGTTCGAAGTTCTTTTATAAATGCATGTGAAAAACGCTTCTATAAGGTTGATTTGATTCGTAGGTTTGTAACTTGTAAATGTTAAAATATGATATAAAAAGTAGATTAGTTTGAGTTTATGTATCGTGAGTTTTGGTAGTTCGTAGAATTAATAAATTTATAGTTCGAAGAAAGTATAAACTCAATTTCTACGGATTAATATCTCAAGAAAAACATTTGACTTACATAATTCGAGATAAACAAACTCACGTATCAAATATAGACTTGACAGACTTCTGTGAGCCTAACATGTCAATAGAGTATTTGACTTCTAAGTTAGGATTATGTATCTAAAGAAATCAATAATCTAGCTTAGTCTTCATACATGAATTTACTTATCCTTAATTATAAGTGTATTAATTATGCAAATTACATAAATTCCCTTACAAAGCTACCTTATTTATTATATAGTTTTAGCTTTTAATCAAAATTACATAAACCTTCCTTTCTTCTTTCTTCTTTCTTTTTTTTTCAATATTTGACATAGATTTTGAAAATATTTGTTAAAACTATATAACAAAACAAATAAACACGCAGATAACTTAATTTTCAAAAAACACAAAACCAAAAATAGAATTATTATCCAATATTGTTAACTTGAAAATAATTCAATAATCCACTCCTAATATTTTTCTAAGGTCGAAGATCCCGAGGTCACTGGTTGAATTCAAGAAAGAGAAAAAATCTCATTATTCTCATATAGTTTTAAAATAATAATAATAAACCCAATTTTCTTTTTGTACAATTGATAATAAAATTACAAAGTTTCCTTTCTTTTTTTTTTTGTACTAATTTGTTCAAAAAAAAAATTTACAGGGCCTGGTTTCATTATCACTCTCCTCCCACCTGTTCTTGATCAGACCCAAAGGCTGCGGCGATCTGCAAACGCCCTGCGGAACCCATTCCAAAACCGAAATTTCCCTTTTCTACCTCTCGATTTACCTCACAGCTCTCGGCAATGGCGGCTATCAGCCCAACATTGCCACCTTCGGCGCCGACCAATTCGACGAAGAGGACCCCAAAGAGGGCTACTCCAAGGTCGCCTTCTTCAGCTACTTCTACCTCGCCTTGAACCTCGGCTCCCTCTTCTCCAACACCATTCTAGGGTTCTTCGAGGACGAGGGCATGTGGGCTCTCGGATTCTGGGTCTCCGCCGCCTCCGCCGTCGCCGCCCTCCTCCTGTTCCTCGCCGGAACCTCGCGGTACCGCCATTTCAAGCCCACCGGAAACCCCCTCACCAGGGTCTGTCAAGTCGTTGTCTCGGCGGCCAAGAAATGGCGGGTTAGGGTTCCGTCTGGAGGAGAGGGGCTGTTTGAGGATGATGGGAAGCGAAGCCCTGACAATGGCTGCCGGAAGATTCTCCACACCCATGGATTCAAGTAAGAGCAGAGATTTTTTTTCCGTTGCTGAAGTGAAATTTTGTGTTTCTTCTGTCCATTTTTTATGCTCTTTCAACTCTTATGCATGATGGGTTTTGACTTTTGACTTATGATTTTGGATCCTGAGCTTTGTTCTGCACTCTGTTTTTTGTTTTCCAAAGCTTTTTCTCCAACATGTAATCTTCGGATCCTGAGTTTTAAGCACTCTGTTTTGTGTTTCTGGTTTTTTGTCTATCAAAAGCTTTTCTCAAAGTTGTATAGAAGTTTTTACAACAAGAGGTTCTGGGAGTTTATTAGGAAGAACAAACAAATAAGAGATACCATGTAGAACCAGATGTCAAACACAGCTCTTTTAGTTTCATTCTTCTAAATGGTGTACAAGTTTTAGAGTTTATTAGGAAGAACAAACAAATAAGAGGAACTATGTTTGATCAACTATTTTTTAAGAATTGTGTTGTCTTAGTTTGTTGTCACAACCTTTTAAGAAAACTGGGAAGTAAGTAGTTGCAAAATAATCTTAATATTACAAGTCACTTGATCGCTGTTTGTAAAACTATATAACAATCAATAAGAAACAAGGAGTGGTAACGTTATCAAACAGGTGTTTTTAATGTACTTTCTTCTTGTTCTTAACCTCTGCAATAATTACAGGTTTTTGGATAAAGCAGCCTACATCTCCTCAAGGGATCTAAGTGATCAAGAGCAAGGAGTGTGCAACCCATGGCGTATCTGCCCAATCACACAAGTAGAAGAAGTAAAATGCATTCTAAGACTGCTCCCAATTTGGCTCTGCACCATAATCTACTCAGTAGTCTTCACCCAAATGGCCTCGCTCTTCGTCGAGCAAGGCGCAGCCATGAAAACTACCATCTCGAGCTTCCGCATCCCACCCGCAAGCATGTCAAGTTTCGACATTCTTAGCGTCGCCCTCTTCATCTTCCTCTACCGTCGTGTCCTCGACCCATTCGTCGGAAAGCTCAAAAAGTCCAGCTCCAAGGGCCTGACCGAGCTGCAACGGATGGGAGTGGGGCTGATCATAGCCGTGATGGCAATGGTCTCAGCAGGAATCGTGGAGTGCTACCGACTCAAATACGCCAAAGCCGACTGCACCCACTGCGAAGGCTCAAGCTCCTTGAGCATCTTTTGGCAAGTTCCACAATATGCACTGATAGGAGCCTCTGAAGTTTTCATGTATGTGGGTCAACTAGAATTCTTCAATGCACAAGCACCAGATGGCCTTAAAAGCTTTGGGAGTGCCCTTTGTATGACCTCAATCTCTTTAGGGAACTATGTGAGCAGCTTGTTGGTGACAATGGTGATGAAGATTTCAACAGTGGATCGCATGCCTGGTTGGATCCCAGGTAACCTTAACAAGGGCCATTTGGACAGGTTTTACTTTCTTCTTGCTGCCTTAACTGTGGTTGATTTTGTTATTTACATTGCCTGTGCTAAGTGGTACAAATCCATCAAATTGGAAGACAAATATGAACAAACTGAAGAACCTGAAAGCTTCAAAGTCTGAAAATGAAGCTAAAGTCGGGTTCGAGTTCGGGTTTGGGGGGGTGTCCTTCCATTTTTGGCTTATTCTTCAACTTTACATATGTTGTTAAGTGCCTTAATGGAGACTTGATGGTGTTGTTGGAAAATGTTGGCATATGATAGTAATTTGTTTGCTTCACTACTTGATGGGTACTTGACTAATTCTTGTATAGGAATATGAATATCATCATCATTTGCTACCTCTTGGGATTATACTTTATTTTTTCCTTGTCTTGTCACTTTTTTGACAAAGGAGATTGTATTATTATGCAATATCCGAAAGGCTATTTCTTTTCTTTTCGGTAATCTCGTGTCGTGTGCGATCTAGTGTATGGATGATATCGATATGCTCGGGGATGTTAGATCATTGCAATATTCATTTTGAAGTAATTGTTGGTGGAATTATGTGAGATTAGCCACATATGAGGTTCGAAGGTTTGAACTTGAACCGATTACAAATGAATAGTCAAATACTTGAATTAGATTTGATATTGACAATCAAGGTTAAAATGAGGGCTAAAGTATAATTGTTGAGATTTACAAAAGAAAAGTAGTGTAATTATTGGTTGGTGCTTCATCAAAATTTGTTATTCACAACCAATGGTAACACTTAACAATAATGGTTTAAGATAGGCATAATTTTTAAGTTCATAATTATATGAAAATTTCCCAACAAATAAGGGATTTTGGTGTACATATCCATAAAAGATATTTGGAGTTTGGGAGCCCTCAATACATAATTCAAGACAAAAACTTTACCAAGTAAAAAAATGTCTTTCATTTGAGTTTTATAAGAGAGGAAAAACTCTTTCATGAGCTTCTCTCCTATGACATGTTTGGGAGAGAAAAATATAGATTAGTGGAATTTTTTTACAAAAATAATGTAGTTTTAAGAAAATAAAACAAAATTTGTTGATTAATTGTGCACGATTGATACAATTTTAGTAGATCATGTTAAAGGAGTACACGCGATTTTGAACAGTAAAATTGTCAAATGGAGATCATGCATATATTTTTTTAAATTGTTTTCTTGAAAAATTATCGTGCATGAGCACATTACATATTACTTAGTACCAGATGAGAAGAAAAGAGAACGGAACCATAAATATATAACAACAGCATAATTTTTAAGTTTATAAGTATATGAAAATTTCCCAA